>MU915835.1:5316-15891 GCA_036418165.1 Cooperia oncophora
ACATTCACCGTGTGATTCAGAGGACTTAATGGCATTGCAGCTCGAACAGTTAGTACTGCAGCGTTCGCCGATGAATCGTTGGATTACTACGCTGACGAAAAGCCCTTTTTCTGTGTCGCACGTGGGACGACAATTTTGTTTTGAAAATTTGTGATTATTGAATAAATGAATAGTTATGACTGAGTTGGCTTTAGTTAAGGGATAGGGTAGTACCAAAGAAGGAATAAGAGAATTCTTTCTCCCAGTGGCAGGAAGTGCCTTGACTGCGGACTAGACGAGAAGGTTGTCACGCGAAAATAAATCCGAACAGATCAGATGCGACCACTTTATAGGTGACTTAAACTTGGGTAATTAAACAAGAGAACATTAAATTTACACAAAACCAGCTGAGAACCCTACAATGATAAAATGTGTAATGCCATGAGCAGGCGACAGGAAAGTTGAAATTTATCGAGAATCTGGTAAGGATGAAAAATGCATCGAAAGTGAAAGGCGCAGGGGACGGGAGAATTTAAACCGAGACTACATAAGTGGGATTTATGTGTTTTGAAATGTCTAGATTCATATTCTGTTCTCGACCAGCTTATCTCCCATCAAAATCCCATCATAACAAGGATTCTTAAGCTTTGATCGCATGCGAGCCACCATAAGTACGTCCCAGTCGCATGAGGCGTCCTACCCTTGATGCATCCCTTGGCATGAAACGCCTTACTCGTGCCTAGACACCGCCTAGGTCACCTCAAGTGGTATCCACTAGTTATTTGAAAAAAGTACCCTATTTTTGAGGTGTTGTCTAGGTCATTCAGTTGAAACAAGCCACCACAAACAGCAGACTTTTTTGATATTTACAAACTCTATCGTCTACAAGCCTTCAAAAGCCACTTACAAGGAAAGGTGTGCGTCGAGAGTGGCCTTTTAGACAAGCATGTATGCACACTGATGGTCTTCGGATGCTGGTCTTCAAAATCTCTTTCCATATCTGCCCCTAAACGATTCTAACTGAGCAGAGATATGCAGGCAAGCGGTTGTTGTACGCGAGCAACAATGAGCTGGTACACAAATGCAGACGGAGTCGAGTTGCATCGGGCTTAGTGGCGTAGTGTGCTGTGCGCAATATGCGAGCGTGACCGAGGTTCGAATCCTTTCCATGGATTGCCATTTTGCATTTTTCTCAAAATGCCTCTGCACATCGAAAAGAACTTCTCGGGCCTAGGGAGACCGCAATTCTACCAAAAAATTTATTCTGATGTGTGACTAGAGCCATTCTGCGAAAAAACACTCCTAGTGGGACCTCCTGATTGTTGGTTTCGCGCATTATTCGTTCCGTCGTGTTGTGAGCCGCCAAACTGATTCCAGATGGCATGGAAGCCAAAAGTGGATGTCGTGGTTGTTATCAGGACCGTCAGTAACCAACAAGGACTAAGATTTAGCGAGGAACCTCCACTGCTCACAGAGATTTGAATCGGCGATAGTGCCAGCAACCTTTAGGAATTGGCTGCCTATGGTTACCCCACTGTATCGAAAATAGGTCGAAATCTCAAATTTGGTTGAAAACTTGTCTCTAGGGCTAATTTGAGCCCCAGAGCACGAATATCACACTCGTTCGGCGTAAAAACGCTTGCCAAGGACGTTGCAGGTTCCTGCACACCCTGCCCCTCCAGAATGCGTACAAGACGTTTTCACGAAATATGACTGCAGTGTTGATTTCCAGGGCACTGAAGCACCTCTAGTTTCAGATTCCAGCCAATTTGGGCAATTTTGGAGCAAACCTCATATTACATGCTGGAATTGGTTGTTGTGACCTGGTCAAAAATCCTGCATAACTTTGTCCAGGAAGTCGTTTAGCAGATATGGAGGGCAGATTTGTAATCAGCGTCCAAGGGCCCATCGGGCAGTATACGTCTCATTTCGAATGGCCACTTCGACCAACCATCCTTTCCTTGTTAGATTCCTGACAAACAAGATAAGAAAAAAAATACGTTTTTTAAGGCGGAAGGTGCTGCCCCGAAAACCCACCAATAGTGGTCCCTGTCCTGACCCTCCCCCGTACCCTGCTGCCCAGGCTCCATGACTTTCGTAAAGGCAGAGAGACACACACACACGCACAGGCTAAGGCTAGCGGATTATCTTATCTGAAAACACATTCCTTTATCTGAAAATGCAGGAGACAAAGAATCGGATCATGAACCTCATAACAATGCTCGGATACTAAAGGCGAAGACGGACAGACAGCTTGCTCTGACTGTCGTTTCTCTGCCAATTCTTCAGGCAGATTGAGGCCAGGAAGTGGCTAAAGAGGCAAGCAGTGCGCTGGGACTTTCCCAATAAGGGCGGCTGTGTTGTGCCGCAGGAGGGGTGGGGCATAGTTCGCTTAGAAAAATCCTTTTTTTGTTGGTTGATTTTTCCTGTTTCACGCGAGCTATCCACAACGTTGGGAGACTCCTTCATTGAGGGAGTGGGGGGGGGTAGGGTGCACTTGCAAAAGCGACAAGAACTGCCCTGATGACAGCACATACAAGGTGCCCCTAAGATTACTCTGAGCAGATCATTTGAACATAAAACCTTCGCGTATCACTGAGCGAAGTTGTCCACAAGAAGGGCACGCCTTGGCATTGTAAAGAATTTTCCTACATAGGATCCCTGTCCCTCCACCCCCCCCCATCCAGTGCCCGTTGTGGATTCCTAGCGTGCGACGTACCCTGCTCATAAGGTAGAATCGCTGGCGCACGCTATTAAATGATATATTATTGCTATTGAATCGTCAACATCTCTATACCCCATAAATCACATCAAACGGCCGTGACAATTGCATGCATTCCAAATTCAGGAAAAAAGAAATAAACTGGATGTGGTGAAGGCTGTTCTAGAGCGGAACGTCACCAAGGCGAAAAAATGATGCAGTTATTCTTGGGCAAAGGGTACGTCATAAACTTTTGCAAGAACACGAAGTGATATAGATTGTTACGAAATTCGACCATTTTTTGCACGAATCGGTTCACTTGCTCCAAAGCTCTCATTAGGCATGGGCCAAAATCGTCTCGCCTCTGACTCACAACGTTTCGTAGCGCCTTTCAACATCAAATGTCGTCATACATGAAAAAAATGAAAAGAGAATGGCGCTTGGTGAAGTTTGAACTGTTCCAAATTCCTTGAAGAGGTGACAGGACTTTACGAAAAGCCCCGGTACATCGACGCGGGTTAAATGCACACCCCCCTCCCACCTGAAACCGAAGTAAGATTACGTTAAAGAAGGGCATGGGTTAGCCTTCACGGGGTCCCAAAACGCGTTGTGATCAGAACGACTTTCACCCCGCTCAGTCCCCTGAAGTGTCATGAACAATTTTGCTCTACAACAGATAACTCTCGGCGCAGTTCGACTTAGTGGGGGCCCCAGGATGTTACTCAGCTGACCTTATACAGGCCGCATTGCAAAGACCGGTAGACAGCTGGCTCACTCCAACAATTTCGCAGCCGTAGAGGAGTTCACACGTCTGGCCAAAGTGAGACCTCTAGTTTACATGACCTAAGAACATGAGAGCGAAAGTGCAAATGCCCTCTCCAACCCGAACAGCGCCTGATTTTCTTCAGAAATGCGATCTCGACCGCCGAGTTTTGCATGTCCCCTGTCGAAGTAAGCTTTCATAGCAAGCATCTCTGGGCAAGGCACGCCTTTGCGTTGTGATCATTTCCTGAAAAATATGACCCCCCCCACCTCCTCTAATTTCATCATCGAATACGACGCCCCCCTCCCCTGCTACCCACCACTTTCCTAGATTTTCCCAACTTCCTACCACTTTCTCCAGTTGTTCCCGAAAAATTTCCAGTTTTTCAGCCAAGACTTTTCCAGTCGACCAGCGGGGGGAGGGGGGCAGGGAGTATATACTCAATGTGAAAGAGGAAAAATTTTCAGGTTTCAGCTAACCTCTTATTATTTTTTTCCGAAATTTCTCAGAAAATTTCTGGTTTTTCCCCAAAATTTTGCTGTCGAGCGGGGGGAGGGGGAGGTCGTCAGGATTTAACTATCATTTTCAACTATCGGAAATAGTAGTTGTATAGATCTTTGGCAGTCCCTCTCTCAACAACGGCCAAATACGACCCTCCCCCCCCCCTTTATACCGTCCGTGAAACAAGAGAAATCAACTACCAAAATAAATTTTTCTCGCACGAAATACGACTCCCCCCGACCGTTGTGATCATCACAGCAATGGCATGCTCTATCTCTGGGAAATTCCTTTCCTTCGTCTCTTCCTCAGTTGGAGAGAGTATGTAAGTGAATCAGGGAATGACTGCGAAACCTTCAGATCTTCAAAGAACAGGACATTCTCCGAAAAGCGTTAATCACAAAATAATTAGTCTCATTAGTGAGCGGAATTTGAGTACAGCGGCATCGCCAATTAACGATCGCTATTCCCGTAGACTTGGTCATCTCATCTTGTTGGCACTTGGGAAAACACATAATATTTGCCAAAGAGAACACTTGGAACCAGTGCACGCTCGTGTTGTGATCATTTCCTGAAAAATACGACCCCTCTATTTCCATCCCTCAAGTGCAAATGCAACTTCCCTCCGCATGCTCCACTTTCCTAGATTTTCCCAAATTCTTACCACTTTTTCTGCTGAGGGCGAGGGGGGATGCAGGTATATACCCAATGCGGATTTCAACTGTCGGAAATAGTAGTTGCATAACTCTTTAGCAGCCCCTCTTCCAAAAAAGGCACACTACGACCTCCCCTACTTTGTAGCCTTCATGAAACAAGAGAAATCAACTATCAAAAAAGATTTAAAAATAGTATTTTTTCTCTGCACCACACAACACCCCCCCAAAATCCCCGCCCCCTCCCCCCATTGTGATCATCACAACGATGGCGTGCCCTGCTTGGGACAGAAATCAAGCCCGGGTACAAGGACAAGGGTACGAAGAGAGGGTGGATGTATTTGACAGATCAGTGTGAGAACCCGTAGGCGAAGTCACGGCTTAATGACGCCAAAGAAAATGAAGCAAAAGTGTGAGTCATGGCTTTCACAGAAAAAAATTAGATGGTCTATTCCGTAAAGTTCCAGATAGGGACGAGAAAAGGGCCCATAGGTACGTTTCAAAGATGAAACTTCTCGAAACCACCACATTATAAGAAAAAAACAAGAAAATGAGAGAGCATCGAGTGGCAGAAAATAAGTAAAACTGAAGAACGAAAAGAACAGAAAGTTAGAACTAAAAATCCAACTTCTTTTGAAGTGTCAAAGCCTAGGCTATAAGAGATGCAACGAAAAATGGCTGATAAAGTAGGCGACATGACGTTGTACTTCCCACCCGCAACTGCGGAGATGGGCGTGGCCAAGATGAGTTCTTCAGGGAAAAAATGACTGCGAAATTTCATGACTAATTAAGAAGGACTTCAGGAACGCAAATGGTCCGTGACGAATGATATATGGTTCAGAGGTATGGAAGACGAATACATCGAGAATTCTGCAATTAAGAGCAGTGGGTAGACTAAATTGGTTGCCGGGTGAAATGGAAAGAGGTGTCCAACTGGTACGAGAAAGAGGAAAAAACCAGCAGATGCGAGCAGAAATTTGCAAATTAGAGTGCTCACTAGCCCTAGATTCGGTCGATAGTCAGTGAAGTCGTTTTCGCTCCAGACGCTGAGGCGTGTCAAAGGGCTGGGTTTAGAGGGGCGTTTGGATGCTTTTCACCAACTGCTGTCGTTTGCCTGCTTGACAGCACATCATTGGTTGGGGATTTAGTCGAAACGACCATCCCCCCTTTCTTTGGCGATTGGTACGGACCCCTCCCCTCCCAACCTGAGCATAGTAGAACTTCCGCTCCCCCTTTTACAACATCCATGAGGCGAGAAAAGTCAATTCACCAAACAAATTTCTTTCTTCAGCCCAAATACCGACCCCTCCCCTTCTGGCAGCCCCCTGTTGGGGATTCCCAAACAACGATGTGTCCTGCCGCTTGAACAATTAGTGGAGAATGGGCTGGTGCCGCGCTAAACCCCAGTCCCCTGGCAGGCCGCAAACCTAGATTATTTAGCGACGTCTTTTGTAAGCATTCCTTGTTAAACACTTAGCCGGCGCTGATTTATCGACGGGGGGGGCATTTTGTATTATAATTGCTTCCTGGCTCCGTTACAAAATCTACTTGGCAAAACTTGTTGAACAAAAAAAAAAAAAAAAATCGCTTGTTGAAGCTGGAGCAAGATCGTCTAGCCACCATCCTAAAACGTGTCAACTCGAAAAAAGGGTACCTAGATGGGTTGGCAAATCTATGAAAAGCAGAATGCCCCCCCCGTCGATAAACAGCGCCCATTTAGCCCAGCCTCCCTTACCCAGGAATTCACGTGAAACGTACCTCTTCAAGGGGGACCTTCGAAGTCCTTTACCTGATCTGGCAAAAAATTTCTATGCGATGAAATTAAAGCATATTTGAATCTCTAGAGCCCGAGAATACCAAGATGTAATAGAGAGCAAATGATGAGGGCTCGTTTTCAAGCCATAGCATAGCCAGGCTACATGAAATCTTTGATTAAAACTCCTTTCAGCCACGCCCACTTTCCAAAAGTGTCACAAAGTAATTTATTCTCGGAATAAGTAATTTTTTATGGGAATAACCTTGAATATATTCAAACAAAAAACCCATTTAGTATTTTCTCAAAAATTACCCTGGCAACATCTAGGGCGCGTCCGGACTCAACCATTTCACCATTTCTCATTGTCCGAAGAGTAGTCACGATAATTCGAGTCTCTTACCATTAGAGGTTAGACATTGTACTTCAGGCGAAAAAACGAACTCTGAACTGTATCAATACAAATGTATTTCGAACTATTCTTATTCTTGGCTACATTTGAGTTCACCTCCGCCTGGTTCGGACAAGTTAGCTCTAACTTTAGTGACATTCTAGCACGCATTTTTTTGAAAGTGTTTAGTGGAAGTGTCGGCATGCCGTGATTTTCGTTACGCGCTGGCTTTCAAACCTAGGCAGTTGCCCTCAGCCCGTAGTTCAGTAGACATTTGATGCTTGAGGCGTATATCTGAATATACAGGGGCGGGGGGCAAAAAAGACACTTTGGCCGCAGTCACTTCAAGTAAAGTTTAGAGCCAGACAGAGTACGTGGATACGAGTACCAGAGCGGAAGGATACCCAAGATGTTCCTCCGATAAGCAGGAGCAGGCTCTCGTCTATCACCTTCATGTACACCAACGATGTGACGAGCCAGTCTCCAAACTAGCAGCGGAACTGCGAGAATTCACATCTCAAAGCAGCTGCGGCACCCTATGGACAGCTACGACTGGAGACCGGCACTCTTGATCTAGAGAGCCTTCAACATCGAGCGCTCGTCAACGTTCGCCACGTCTGGGGAACATCATAGTCACCGCAGTATTGCCCAGGGCGCGGGTTGGTGGTTTAGTACAGCGACAGTACCTGGAATGGGAAAGACCCGTTATTTTCTTCCCAACCCCGGACACCCGCGAGCAGCTCTCGTTTCTCACTCACCTTGGTGAGGCGCTGAAGGTTACATCGAGCAACTCGAGCAGAATATCCTCTCCACATGTTTTTGCCACCTTCTTGGAAACTTAGTACTGCTACAGGGTTGGGTGCCAGCACATGGAATCGAAGGGCGTTGGAAAAACTCTCGCCTACGGAATCGAAGGGCGTTGAGTACCTGAAGAAGACGGAATATCTAAGTGTGTCACCTGACCTAAGCCCCTCGATTTACCGGGTTTGAGCGGAGCTCAACAGGGTGGTCTACAGTGGCGGAGAAATCAACGACCTCGCTGAACTCAGGCACCGAATCACGGTCGCGTGGCAGAATCTCTCGATGGCGTTCGTCCAGAAGGCTGTGGCGGAGTTTCGTGATCGTGTGCAATGCGTTGTTGAACTCAGTGGTGAAAATGTCCAATCAGAATTTAAAGTGTAACTTATATCGCCTTGAAAGTCGAGGAAGAAAATTGTCTTCTGTCACCCCCCCCCCTGTATATAACGGAAGAGCACGGGGCACGTAGAGGGATCCACACCTTGAATACAAATGTTAAGCCTTGGAATATGTCGGGTACGCTTTTTTCTCAGCAATCTTTACAAGCATTAAAGGCCTGTTTTGGAGCAAAATTTTAAGTTTTTGCAGTTCAAACACATACACCATCCTCGTTGTGGGTGGGAGGAAAGTAAACGGCTAGTGCTGTGTTAGCCTTCGACAAAGTGTTTCCGATTGGTAAATTTTTCATTTTCGAGTGCTATCTTACACTCCCTAGCTGTGGCGTGGCAGAACTACTGTTATACATGATTGCGGTAGTTGATAGGAGAACTAAAATCACACTCCCCCTCCCCGCTCATCTGCAAAAGTTTCAAGGAAGTTGGTGAGATGGTAGGCGCGTTAAGAGAGAGGGCCGAGACTCTCCTTTAGACAGCGTTCAGACTTCGCGACGGCAGAGCTCCGGTCGCGCGTTCGACGCGATCAATGCAGTCGAAAGCATGCGCATCGATCGCGTAGAACGCACAATCGAAGCTCTGCCGTCGCGGACTCTGAACGCTGCCTTAAAGAGTACTGACAGAGCCAATTGATCCATCCCAATGATGTACCTTCAGCTCAATGTCTTTCTTAGGAGATGGGCTTTGGAAGCCGTTCTTCAACATAGGCCAATCAAAAGTACTGTATTTGTAAAAGGGGCGCGTTGCCAGTTTTATGCTGTCGCTCTCGTAAAAACTGGTACTACAGATATTTTTTTTTCATTTGTATAGTTGAGTGAGTTCATGCCGTCAGTAGGAATCTCCGACAAATTGTGGAAAGAACTCCTAGTTATAAAACAATTCGAATTCGAATCTCTAAAATGTATAAAACTCACTAACATGGATCACATTATTCATCCCTACCCCTCTCAGCTCAACGGTTGTTAGGGGGGCGGGGGGGGGGAAGTGGGTGCAGGTTATTGTAGTACAAGCAGACTAAGAATCACAGGATCCAAGGTTCTACAAAGGACAGATTTGAAGGCATAGTTCGCGCAGATTGTCGGGGCCTAAGCCTACCATTGCCTCTTCGCGGGTATGTGACAAGAGAATCGCAATTCGCCGCGTGCGACGTCGCGTCAGCAAATGACGATGGTTCTAGGTAGTAATGGCGAAAATAGGCAATTTAGAATTGAAAATAGTCGTGAATGTCTACGATGACGGGGTCTACATGAAGTCCGGTGCTCCAATCGACAGGTTAATACGAGTTAAGGAAACACCGCGCCCATCGCCGCGCGCGGCGGAGCGGCAAATTACGATTCACTTGCCCGTCTGCCCCTTCTTCGCGTCCCTTCTCTTCACCTTATTAGAGTCGCAACCGCACGAAAACAACTTAGCTCAACACCTGCCTTTTTCCACCTGTACAATCACCATGGTAAGTGCTTGAGCCTTCGAGAAAAAGAAAATCATGGACCTGAACGTGCAATGCTCCCATTCAACAATGTGGGCGAGAAAGCGTGGGATAATTGCAGCTCATTCCCAGTTTTGCGCTTGGAATGTAAATCTTGCATGATGATGTGTACGTAGCGAGAATTATGACGTTCTTAAGCAAGTGCAGAACCAGTAATATAACTTTTTGTAGCAGCTTTTTATGGAAACAATAGCGACCAGATAAGCCTCTTAAAATGATAAAGCTGATTCGAAAGAACAATCGCAGGTATTTGTACGCCCACACAAACCATAGGGTTTTTTTCGAAATGCGACATGTACTACAAATGACTGTCAAATGTAAACAAGTCCCGCGACTTGTTTTTTTTTTTTTTTTTTTTTTTTTTTTTTTTTTTTTTTTTTTTTTTTTTTTTTTTTTTTTTTTTTTTTTTTTTTTTTTTTTTTTTTTTTTTTTTTTTTTTTTTTTTTTTTTTTTTTTTTTTTTTTTTTTTTTTTTTTTTTTTTTTTTTTTTTTTTTTTTTTTTTTTTTTTTTTTTTTTTTCATATTTTCTGACCCAAATTTCCCGGTCCTGGGAAAAAAGGTTGGTTACATTTGGCCGATCGATACGGTATTTAACTCCCGGAGGTATATGAGTTCCAGTCGCGAAGGACTTTAGCCGAAGCAACTTGTCATCTCATCTCAGCTTAATTTATCCATGCCGTTATTAACCTGATGAGCAGAAGAGCTACAGATATGACCTATGTAAGCGATAGGACGCCATTAGAACGCAGCCGACGGCCTCTCAAAGCTCGCTACAATTGGGGGAGAGGAGGGGGAAGCTGCATTGGCTGCTCTCCAATCCACGCCCCTTCGCACGCCCTCTCTATTGTAGGCAGCATGACTGCAGCAGCTTGAACCTTCCAAAGTATAAGAGGATTCAGCGCTGTTTGGTTAGGGAGGGGCTTTTGCGATTTCACCAGTTCCTCTTAAGAGATTCATGTTAATTAACAGGTAACAGTTTGATGAGGCTTGTAAACTCTTGTGGAGCTGGGATGAGTACAAGTGAGTCGTTTTGATTACAGGATTTTACAGTACTCCACAGAGTGGCCTGAATCAGCTTCGATAAGTGCCATTCGGTGCCCACACCAAGCTGGAAGCGCCTAAAAAAATCACTTTTTTTGTGATTTTCGTCCATTTTATATG
>MU915836.1:0-15787 GCA_036418165.1 Cooperia oncophora
AAATGTCTAAAGCCCTCCTCCGGCCGAACGATATTCTTTCGAAGTTGTTACCTAGCCGACCTACCTACTTTCGTACCCTCTACCGACATTTTCACCTAACGGACCATCGCAGAACTGCAGTACGCTATTGCGAGCATTACCCGATAGTACTGCAATTACTTCCAGAGCCATCTGACGAACGCAAATTCGAAGTGGAATTTGCCTCCTCTCGTGAGGACTGACAGTCTGTGGATAGAGTTTTGTGAAATTATAATACTATACTATTTAACACTATGCTTCTGAGTAACGCTGCTCATAGATTGCCAGTATAGCACAGCACAAGATATAAAAGGTTAGTTGCGAGTGGTTTAGAAGCTACACTGCATATCTGAGAGCTGTGAGGAACGTTTCGCGATAGCTGCGATTCTCATACCCTGGACTCCTTCGTAGTTACGCCCCTCATTACCCTCAGTTATGTGATACACCCAATCTTTCAATATTAAACAAGTATGTCCATTCTCCCTCTCAGAAAACAAGGTTATTATCATTATCGAGTGTTTGATAATCCTTGAATTACGAGGACCGTTTAAAGTATTCTTGGGTAATTTAGCAGTAACGAAGGAATTTAACACGTTGACGACAATCGCGTTTTGCGGGAAAGCGCCACGTGGGACAATGGCGTGCTTTCGCATGCGTCCGCCCTGAGCCACCGGTGGCTCATATTGTCCCTCGTGGACCACTTTTTTGCCGCTATGTCAAATTTCGCAAAATGATAAGTCAATCGTGTAGGGACTGCTATTTCAACCATCTTTGACCCTATTGGATGCCATCTCATGCCCCGCCCTCTGCGATCACGCCCACTTTTTAGCGCGATCGTGATTTCCAAAATGTGTACCATAACTTCCGTTTCTAAGAATTTTCTTGGAATTTTCTGCTTTTCACACATTACAATGATTCATAGATGGCCACACCGACACATAGCCGGCCACGCCCACTTTTTAACAGGTTTGTTTTATGTTTAATTTTCATACCTTATCTCAACGTTGACGCTTTCAAACACTCACATTGCTCACAGACAAGCAATTGCACAAAGATGCATAAGGCTCCGCACACTTAGCTCCGCCCACTTTAGATCGATTTTCGCGATTTCTAGCAATATTTTATTATCACTATTTATCCATATTTTATTTCCACTATCCATATTTTATCACTTGTTCACCATCTCAAGATCACCAAACGGCGTTAATACTGACCAGGGAAGGTCAACAGGTCGCCATGGCCATTCAAGATGAGATGCATATCGACGTGTACGTCTCGGGACGCTGAACTCAAATCTGCTTCCAAAATTTGCCGAACGATTCTCTATGAGGAGTTAGGGGGGGGGGTCGTTCTAGCATAGCACTCGCCGATCCTCCTTTGCGTAGCTCAAGTTAAAGGCAGCGTCCGCGATCAACCAAAGTGAAAAAACTCCTCATTGAAAACGAACGCGGAGTCCGCAACCGCAGCGGAGATCCCACTCTTGCGGCTCGAAATCGATTGGTTGACGAGGGCGGAGTCAACAAGCTGAGCTGACGCCTCCTTTCCTGTTAATCCCGCCCCGACTGGTTAACAGTTATCAATGCTTGCTGGCATTGATATACGCTGAATTTCTAGAGTTCCGAGGCGGCGACGTGTATTGGAGAACTCACCAGAAGTTTGCGAAACTCGTCCACATGCCTTAAATTTCATAGGGTCTTATTTCACGCTCTTCTACACCTTTTTCCTGCTTTTTTTGATTAGTGCTTCATTGGCCACCTGTTCTAGCAAATGTGACCCTGAAACTGGCAAAGGTCATCGGGGCGCTGTCTTGTAAGTTCGAGCACTGGATAAAATGCTTAAGTGGGTTAGATGGGTGGCTGGTGGATAGCGTAAGTTGTCTCATAGACGGGGGTCACGGTTCCCTTGACAGGTTCGCATTTTTGCATTTTTTCGGAACATCTTCTGCGAGTTCAGAAAATACTTTTGTCCGTTATTTTGTCAGGTTGTTCTTACTTGCAGCAGGAAAAGACTTAAGTGCCGGTAGTTGTGCTTCGCTTTCGAGACTTTTAGGCAGTGTTTACCCTCTACTGCCCAAATCACCCGAAATCAGTTTTGACCGACTTTTTTCTTCATAAGCAGAATTGGCTGAAAAGTTGCCTACTAAGGTAGTCTACCCTTCTGAATATGATTATCACATCCGCTCGGCGCGAAACCCTCCTAGCACCCGTGCCACAGGCGCCAGCGCCAAAATACCCTAAATCATCCAAGTTCGCTGGAAAATTGTTCAAAATGAGGCCAGTTTTGACCTTCTGGACGACAAATATCTATTAGCTGAGGCCTGGAAATGCCTGCGGCAGGCGCCAAAATAATACCTGAATACGCCAAATCAACTTTTCACTGGAGCAGTTTGCTCCTAAACACGGAATCACATCTGTATGGCGGTGAGAATGTTTGGGATAAGAGAAAAAGGGGTAATATGATTGTGCAGCTTGCGTCTGCACCCTTCCCCTGAGATGAGGCCCTTTCTCTGCTAAGGCTGAGCCTTAGCAAAGGGAAGGATTTTTATGTCAGGTAACAGGAAGAGTGGTGCGTTACTTCGGCCAGTTTGCCCAACTGCTTCCACAGAGCCTTGCACGAAAGCGACTGGAGTCTGTGCCACACGCGCCGGAGTCGGAACAAGCATGTGATGGGTCGCTTCTGACGTAGGCGTCAGGCGGTTTCAGGCTGTGCGGATGTGATATCCGTGTTTATGTGGTCAAACTACCCCAGTTGACAAGTTTTCAGCAAACCTGGTGATTTAGGGTATTTTGGCGCTGGCGCCTGTGGCACGGGTGCTAGGAGGTTTGTGCCGAGCGGATGTGATAATTATGTTCAGAAGGGCAGACTACCCTAGTAGGCAACTTTCCAGTCAGTTCTGCCTACGAAGAAAAAAGTCGGCCAAAAACTGACCTGATTTCGGGTGATTTGGGCAGTAGAGGGTCAACACTGCCTAAAAGTCTCGAAAGCAAAGCACAACTACCGGCACTTAAGTCTTTTCCTGCTGCAAGTAAGAACAACCTGACAAAATAACGGACAAAAGTATTTTCTGAACTCGTAGAAGATGTTCCGAAAAAATGCCTGTGAAAATCCGAACCTGTCAAGGAATCGAACCCGTGACCCTACTAATGAGACAACTTACCTATAAACCACACCATCGACCACTTGAGATTGTACGTGCTCGAGCTTAACTTAAGCTACGCAAAGGAGGATCGGCGAGTGCTATGCTAGAAACTACCCCCCCCCTTCTACTCCTCATGAGAATGCCGGCAAATTTCGGGAAGCAGATTTGAGTTCAGCGCCCCGAGATTACGCGTCGATATGCATCTCATCTTGAATGGCCATGGCGACCTGTTGACCTGCCCTGGTCAGTATTAACGCCGTTTGGTGATCTTGAGATGGTGAAAAATTGATAAAATATGGATAGTGGAAATAAAATATGGATAAACAGTGATAATAAAATATTGCTAGAAATCGCGAATATCGATCCAAAGTGGGCGGAGCTAAGTGTGCGGAGCTTTATGCATCTTTGCGCAATTGCTTGTCTGTGAGCAATGTGTGAAGAGTGGGTTTGAAGGCGTCAACGTTGAGATAAGGTATGAAAATTGAATATAAAACAAAACATGTTAAAAAGTGGGCGTGGCTGGCTATGTGTCGGTGGCCATCTATGAATCATTGTAATGTGTGAAAAGCAGAAAATTCCAAGGTACTTCCTAGAAACAGAAGTTATGGTACACATTTTGGAAATCACGATCGCGCTCAAAAGTGGGCGTAATCGCAGAGGGCGGGGCATGACATGGCATCCAGTGGGGTCAAAGATGGTTGAAATAGCAGTCCCTACACGATTGACTTATCATTTTGCGAAATTTGACATAGCGGCAAAAAAGTGGTCCACGAGGGACAATATGAGCCACCGGTGGCTCAGGGCGGACGCATGCGAAAGCACGCCTCCCACGTGGCGCTTTCGCGCAAAACGCGATTATCGTCAACGTGTTAATTGACTGAGGTCGAGATGAAAAGTGAATAGGTCTGAATTGTCGTCTCCAGTCACACGGGCGACAAGTGTTCATTGACGCGAAGGCATCTATCTGTTGAACTATGAGAAATTGAACTTCCTTCGTTCCACGAATAACATCTGTGAATGTTACCCTTACTTGGTAAGGGCTCCCAAAAATTGTTTACAGGAGAAACCAAGAGAACTACCAAAAGGCCAATCTGGAGGAAGGTCACGTTGATCTGCATTTGTGCACATTTCGGGTAGTCCTATCGTGGTTTGTGGCTTATATGCCGCGGGTTTGTTACGACGATCAAACTCTTGTTACATGGGGACGAGGAGCACTAAGTGCGCGTTTTTCTCGCAAATATCAAAGGAACATCCACGATATTAAGTGAGTGTTACAGGGCACATAGTCGTTGGAGAATCCTCGTAAGGGAGGTCGTACTTAACCGCAAAGGTTCAGAAGCACTACAAAAAATGAAAATGATTAACTAACAGTGTTAATGAGTTGAGATAAGCTCGTAAGTACGTGATGACTGACAGGCCAACTCGAAGGCAGTCAAGACAATAATTCCCTTAGACGAGTAGGATCAATATCAAACTTTCCTGGCAGAAAGGTATTCCACGCCCCTGAGCAGGCACTGCGTAGAACCTTTTTCAAGGAAGGTACCCACATGCCACTTATCGTAGGATCACCTTCTATGGAATGTACCCAACTGAACTCAAAAGTTCCGTGGATGGGTGTCGCTAGACGAGCCCTTACTTTGTAAAGGCTGCCAAAAATTGCACAATCCTACAGGGAGCACCCGTTAAATATAATAGAAACGAAAACTTTCCCACAGGCACGATTTCAAACCCTATTATCCCACTTCGTAGCGTATATGTGACGGGTTTGTTACTACGCTAAAAACTCTTGCCACATGGAGAGGAGTAGCCATAAGTAAGCGCACAGTACGTCCTGCCTTCGAGGAGAGTTTTGCGAATTACGACCTTTCTCTGGAATTTTTTGCTCCATTACGACTCTCCCTCCCGCATCCCACTTATCACTTTCCTGGATTTTCCTATATCCTCCCAGCTTCCTCCTTCCCCGAAGTTTTCTGCGGGAAAGGGGGGATACAAGTGGTGGTATATAGCAAAGGCGAAACGGGAAAATGAGGGAATCGGGCAACTCAAAATATTTTTCTAAGAGGCAGATACGACCCCGCTTCCAACCAGCAACCAAATCCACTTCCACCTCGCCCTCTCCCCCGTTGGGGATCCGCAACGTACAGTCCTCATCATTACGGACGGTTTTGGAGGTTTCTGCCGCAGCAGTAGCTAGTTGAAAAATTTCAATTTTTAATTCAAAATATCTCATGGGGGCAGCAACATTTTTCTTGCTCATCCTTGTTGGAAACTCACCTTCCACAGGTTACTCGAAAGCAAGAAAAAGATCGATTGAGACTGCCGGCAATAACCCAAAAAGTGATGGAGAAAGTCATGAGCCACCGGTGGCTCAGATTGTCCCACGTGGTCCACTCACTCATGAGCCACCGGTGGGTCAGAATGTCGTCAACGTGTTAAATAATTTCAGAAGGTAACGACATCTCCGTGGGTATAAATACGAAATTTCGTTCGATTGTCATCGATGCTACACTATTATCGGGTGAAAGAAGACCAGAATGTTTGATGCGGCAATGTTGAGGAAATGATTACTAACCAAAAAACTCGAGAAAAATGAAAAGAAAATTGCAAAAATGCTTAGTGATTACTGTTTACTCCCCATCAAAAGAAAGGTCTCCGCGGGAAGGGTTCTTCTGACGATGAAGAGCTGAAGGCTGCAACCAGCTCACATTTTGGGGACCAGGTGGAAAAGTATGGGACCACACTGAAAAATAAATTTTATTCAGCTGCCTTTTCCTTCATAGTAAGCCTGTACGCATCCCCTGCGTACAGGGGAGCGATCACGTAGAGCCTGTTCGGACATGACATAGCAAATGACACGTGCTTCATTGATCACTGTTCCATTACTAAGAATTTACTTGTTATAAATAACTTCCGTATATCTGTCCATTTTTCAAAACATCAAACATGTTGTAGTGCAGATTCTCGTTATTCACGCGAAATCATATATATGATTCCCTGTTCATGTTGAAGGTGAATAATTGAAGTTTAACAAAAAACCTTATGACGTTCCTTCACTGGATTCAACGGAAGGGGTTTTGAAATTCGGGAAATCAAGAAGAATTATTTTTCTTACAATTAGGCCAAGTATACTTGAGATGTTCTGCATTCTCCTTACTTCCCATCTCAAAATCGCTGACTGCTACGATGTAGGCTATGTTGTCATCACTATTTCAACTTTAGCATCGCTTTCTAGCACAAGCTGATTAGCGTGAGCAGCACCAGGTCCTTCCATCTTGGTAGAAATGCGCGGTAAAAACCCCCTACATTATAGCAAAAAGTGTATTTTCGTATACAAAAAGAAACGAGGTGGTAGAACGTGTGCTGCTCTGGTGTCAAGGACTTAATTGAATGTGGTTCCCGAACGTAGCCACATATCGTGCTGCCAAACGGCCTCTTCATTGATGACAGATGGGAGCGGAAAATATGAATAACCTTTAGAAATTTCACCGGTCTCTCTCATTTTGTTAGCGAGATAACCAAAGAAGATAACCAAAGAAAAGACATTAATATTCCAAGACTTGCATCGTTCATGGGTCCCGCAGGACCAACTTTATAATATTAGGTTGGCCGATAAGTAATGGCCGTTTTTTCAATGAAAAATTTGTTCCAAAAGTGAACTGTTTTGCAAGCAAGCTTAATATCGTTTAATAGCAAACTTCTCGTAGTATTAGAATATCAAAACAGCTTCGGAAGAGTTTTTGTGGATTTTTCAGTCGTTGAAGTTGAAAGTGAAGTCGGCGAAAATTAGCACCTTCGACAACTGCCTCTATTTAGAAATTTCATGCTAATAGTTGAATTAATTAAATTGAATTTGATATTCTAATACTACGAGAAGTTTGCTATTAAACGATATTAAGCTTGCTTGCAAAACATTTCACTTTTGAAACAAATTTTTCAATTGAAAAAAACGGCCATTACTTATTAGCCAACCTAATAGATTACTGCGAATATCGAAACTTCGTGAGCTGTTCAGATTAAAAGATTAGGATTTTTTTCAAAGACTGAATTCGCTGTCTATGAAGTTGGACTTTGAAATGTTATGTGTGCCCATGGCACGTGAATACGCGAAGTTTACGAGAAATTCATGTCAATTCACCTTCAGCTTGAGCAATGAAGCGTTAATTCTACGGCTACGATCAACTGGAGCGGTTTCCGGTGTGAGGTCACTTTCGAAATGTCCTGGGTTAGAACCAAAGTCTACGCAACGCTATATGAAAGAAGCTCGGAAGAGGGAAGACGGGCAAGAGAATCGTATATTGCCGCTTCGTCGCGCGCGGCAATCGGCGTATTTTTGGTCATACAACCGGCGGAAGAGGTGCTTGACATCTTCATATGTTGCACTACCCTTTCGACTAGAGCATCGGGTTTCATGTAGACAAGGACATGTAGGTACTTACGTCTATTTTTGGTCATATACAGTCTATGCACGACCAATACCACCTAAAATCGCCGTCATTGGCTGGCGCGACGTCGCACGCGACGCCCACTGATGCGGCGATTTACGATTCTCTTGCCACACACTCCGGAAGAGGTGCTTGAAATCGGCGAAGTCTTCGAAATCCTGAACTACCTCCAAAGCGTTCTGTGAAGACACTTCTGTCGAGAAATGAGCCTCGGCTTAGCACAAGACCTAAGCGTCTTGATGCAAGAGCTCCCGAGGCCAAGACCGACACTTGAATGGGTAGTGACAAGAGAATCGTAATTTGCCACGCTGATGAGCGTCGCCTGCGACGCGATGATTCCAGGGTCGTAGATGGTGACAACAGGCAATATAGAACCGAAAATAGTCATAAATGTCTACAGTTTCGTGCTCCAACGACAGGCTAACACGAACTATGTAAACGCAGTGCCATCGCCGCGCGCGACGGAGTGGCAAATTGCTATTCCTCTCCCCACTCAGAAGTCACATTCCTCGATTGCGGTTCGTGGCCAATGGAGTTCAGAATCAGAAGTGAGTTTGACTCACCTGTGAGGAAGAGAAAAAGGAAAGAAAGAAGAGGAGAGGAAGTTCAATAAGGCTTTCTTCTCACACTCGATTATTATCATTGACGAGCGTAAGGTGATCAAGTTAATGGCAGATGCGGAAAGGCGGCAATACCCTGAAGGGCGCGGAAGAGAGACCAGAAAAGGGTGGGTGAGAGAACGCAAAGGTATTTCACGACCACATGGCCAACTTAGGCTGGCGAGGACTTCGTGGATCAAGGGCACTTGCAGCTCACTTCCTGCGCAGTTTCGAACTACGGAAGGTCATTCTCTTGGCGATTGCTGAGTCAACTTACGCGAATGAGGAGAGTTTGAACGTTTGCTGATTCCGCAGTGTTCCTTCAGCTCAAAACAAAATTAGGTGATCACAATTTTTGAAACTTATGCACCTTTCCCCTTGCTTCCCATGGATACTGAGTGAGTCAACTGTTTGGCTCGCAGCAGGGGGATTGGAGGATAGGGAACGAGATTCTCAACACTCTCTCTCTCAAAGAGCTGGTCAACTGTCATTTGGCAAAGGTAGGCCAACCAGGGCTCTCTGACGTCCACCAGAAGGCCAGCAGGTGCGTACTTGTGGTGAGCCCCAAGAGAGGGTGCATACAATCTCCACTTTGTTACCTTTCTAGGCAAAGTTGACAAAATTCCCTATGCCCTTTTCGAACCTTACTATATAGAAAGCGAAATGAAAAAAAAAACAACTAGAGGCACTACTTCCCTTTAAAGGAAGGGACATCTCAAGTAAATTGATTTAATAAAAAAATGGACGATCTGATACGCCTCAAAAAATACGTTGCCTGCAGGAAAGAGAGGATTTTCAATTAAATTGACTTTATAAAAAAGCAGACGATCTGATGCCCCTCAAAATACGATCGGCAGGGAATGCATTGAACTGCCCATGGGAAATTGAAGCTAGTCTAAGGTTAGAGACGCGTTGGAGGCCACTCGCAGTAAAGCTACGGTAGTAAGTTTGCTTTTCGTAATGACAATGCGACCGGAGATAAGCAAAGTTATCCAGAGTGCAAAAAAAATAATTTTTTGTGTAGCAGTCAGCCTAGGTGGGATCAGCACGGAGGCAAGACATGCTGTACCACAATTAAACAATTAGTCGCACTCCACCCAAATCAACCAAAAATTTCCCGTCATCTCAGTTTCATAACGCTTTTGGTCGGAACCCCGAGAAATCATTTTCCAGCACAAGCTCTCCTAGTCCCTTCTGCCAGGAAGAACGAAAAGTTCTGTTTAACTGCTTACAAAACTCGTTGAATGAGAGCACAGGGCAATCACATTTAATCAGTAGAAAGTGCCCATCTTTGAGAGAGCTTCTCGATTTCATTTTTCTAGAGCTACGGACTGTGCTGGGGAGAAGTCGTCGATCCCGTTCACAGATTGGTGTCGATTACTGAATTTCTCCTTTCTAAACGATACACTAGGGAGCTAAATCGGTAGTACTTATTGTAAGAAACCACTAGGTCTGATGGGCAAGCAGAGAGCGCCCATTTTCCCCAGCCGTGATTCATAATTTCTTCAGATTTCGTCTTCTCCATATGCGGTCTTCGCACTGTCGAGGGATAGCAGGCAACTGAGTATTGCTCAAAACAGCGGCCGCCACTGCTGCTCTGGTATACAGTGGAATCGCCTTGAGGTAAAACCACTAACTCAGGAGGCGTACAAAAGGTTTGCTGCATATTGTACGGGCACATATAATACAACTGCCAGTTAACAATATTTATTTTCGCTGCGCGTCCAAAGAAAAAAAAACGTAAAAAAAGGCCGGTGGTTCCGATACCCCTAAAGACAAAATTTTCTTTTCCGCAATTTTTTTGAGTCCATATTTGCCTAAATACATTCTCCGAAAGAACATGCTCGAAAAACCTAACAACCCTTTGTTAAGAATTAGAACGCTTTCCCTTTTTGAAGTAGTTAATCTTCACGCATCTGAGCTCTTCTGCGCCATACTGGCGCCAAATGGCATAGGCGTAAAAAGTAAGTGCTGGAATTGGGATCATGGCCGCCGATTACCCCTAGAGACAAATCGTAAGAACAGCACAACTACGACAAATTATTGGGAACTTGGACTTGCTCACGGTCACTCGTTTCGCCTTGCCGGATTGGCGCATTTCATATGATAACCTTAGCGGAAAGTTTTACCGGTAACCCGAGTAGCGAAGAAGCTTGAGAGTGGCTAGTTAGGTGCAGCTTGAAGACATCAACTTACTGGTGGCTAATTCGGCTGCGCTCTAGGAAGCGGAGTAAACAAATAAATTATTCTGCACTGATGGCTGACCAGTATGCACATATTTTCGATAAAAATTTCTCCAGCTTGGAAGCGCCGGTCCAACAAGACATTTTTCTTGAAGACGTGCAGATGTTAGCTCCTCAACTATGGCGAAGTGGCCCTACAGGGACTCATAATAAAGGCGAGGTCGAAATTTGCTGAACTTTGATGGACTTTTCAGCTCTTGAAAATTCCACAAAGTGATAACACACCCATCTGCAGTAACGTCAGTAGTTAAAACAAACGAAATACGTTTAGTTTTTATTCTAAAAAATTGTTCGCATAACACATTCCGAAGACACTGGCCTCGACAAACCTTCCACTCCTGTTGCCGTGTTCCACCGCCCCTTGGTAGACGGTACACCCCTCGAAGAGAGACTGGTATCATATCATTGTTACCACTGCCCGGTAATTTGACAGGGATTCACAGAACATGCCTGTTCCCTTCAAGGGAAATAGGAAAATAGCGAAATGAAACTAATGAAACTCGGAAGCGATTTTTCATGGCACCACGCAGTGAGAAAGGGAAAAATCCGAAAATCGAGCCCGCTCGATTACGTCAAGTAATCGATAAAACCAGAGCGGTAAACACTTAGAACATGAATGTTAAAAAATGTTGGGGTGGATTAGAGGTAAAGAGATGTGAAAAGCGCCTCACGCACGCGGCACAAATGCGGAGAGCGACAACTCCGCCATCCCACCGCCTTTGACCTCGCTTCGGCGCGGCTATACCATTTGGAGAATTATTATTCAAGAGCTGGAGTCTAGGTCTCAAAAAATAGTACCTTTCATTACCACCCAAACTTTTTCTTTATTTTGCATAAGGTTTCAATCTACGTTAAAAAAGTCCAGCAGAACTAGTTCCTGAACTCTAAGCTGTCAAGGCTGCACATGATTTCGCTTTTCCCTTGTTCTCTTCAGCGGGGTTGTTAAGCTGTGACTTCCAGTCTATTTCAGCTCCTCAAAAGGCCGACGTTAAATTGGGCTTGAAGGGGGAAGTGACGTTGAACCGACTAAAACGTCAGCTACAGGAAATAGGTTGCCTTTTGCATGAATGGCAGCGATTCACTAAAAAAACGAATGCGGAAATATTCTGATACGCCTATAAATTTCGCTGTCCCTAATAAAAAGATATGTACCTACTTTGTATGTATTACTTGGTAAATGCCCTGTGTAGGAAAAGGTAGTGTGGGCTCGCTTTGAAAAACTGATGCGAGGGGTGCTTAAAGTCAGAACTGCTCATTTGGCTCCACCTAAATGCACCTGACTCTGTCCCAGGTTAAAGCCTAGCATCAAGGGTCGAACACCACTTCGCTGAAAATCGCCCGATCGGTACAACTCCATCCGGAAAGAGTCCATAGGACTCAGCTTAGGTGTTCGTACAATGCGGTAGCGTCCATCAGCGTCTACCAGCGCCCACTAGCGTTCCGAGGGTGCGACAGCGTTGGCGACTGGGAAAGTACATACCCTCGTCATCCGGGCAGTTGATTAGGGCGGTCGTCAACGGGCCGCAGCGCGTGCCAGGAACTATTTGCTTTTTCCAGGCTAATTTAGTCATTTTTTCCAACTTTTCACTGTTTTGGCTACTTTTTCCCAGATTAGCAGCTCCTTATCTTCACAAGGTGGAAAAAATGACTAAATTAGCCTGGAAAAGCAAATAGTTCCTGGCACGCGCTGCGGCCCGTTGACGACCGCCCTAATCAACTGCCCGGATGACGAGGTTACATCGATTTTGTGCCTGCCAGCGTGCACCAGCGCCTACCAGCGTCCGGGAGAGGAGAGTCTGGCGCGATAAGAGGGTACCAGCTGTTTGCTACCTGTACAGCTGGTACCCTCCTATAGCGCCATGATCTCTATCGGCAGTCTGCCACCCCCCTATCTCCCCATGCTCTACTAGCTTCCTGCTACCCTCCTTATTGCACCATACTCTCCTCTGCCGGACGCTGACAGACGCTGGCAGATCTTAGATCGACACCTATACTTTCCCAGTCGCTGACGGCTGACGCTCGAAACCTTAGTGGTCGCTGGGGGACGCTGGTGGACGCTGCCGCAAAGTATGAACACAGCCTTATAAGCTGTCGAGGTAACATATGAGGACTAGTTCGCGCTATTCAAAGATGTTTTGCGCACGGGCTGCTCTACATCGCTTATGGTTAATATTGTCGCAATAGGGTGGGCGGTGACAGGAAGGGTGAAGCGAGTTCACCCGGCTACGTTTTCCACCAATAATGATCCACCGGTGATCGATTCGAGAGCGAAAACAACCAATGGCGCTTGACACCGCTTCAACTGATTGTTACGATATCAACTGCAAGTATAGTCTGGCTAGCAGCGGACGAAGGGTCACGTCAGCCGTGATAAGTCTGGCGCTCGGCAAACCCTTCCTCTAACAGTTGTTGAAGCGAGCAAATGACAAGACTGTATGACATCATTGGATACACTCGTTTTCAATCAACTGTTGTCGCATACTCGGTTCCACAGGCAGGGGAGGGGTTTGGCGCCGTGGCACACTTGTACTGCCTGACACGCCCCTTCTTCCGCAGCGAACTAGAGTGTAATCCGTCTGACTGCATTTATGAAGTAATATTTGACCGTTCTGTTTCTTCTTCTCGATTTAGTATTCGTCTAGGACGCACACTTCGTTCTCGGAAAATTAGTGAGCGGGGCGCTCCACGCCCACTTACACTCGAGATCCCTGAGATGTGGTGGGCGTGTCCGTGCACTTCAATTAAACACTGACGGTGAGTGCGTTTTTGATGGGATATTTTCATTTTGAGACAACTGTGTTCATGTATCTGCCCAACATAGAACAAGATGACAGTTGTTTCAACTGAAATATCCCACGAGTAACCATTCTATGCCATGTTCAAATGCCACGCCCATTCCCTCTCAGCGATAAGGAGTGTAGTTGCATTCTGCAGTAAATTGCACTACACTCTTTTTCTCGAGAATTTGACTAATTAGTCCCACAGCTTCCATGCAAGTTGCTTTTTTTGTGTGTTCGAGAATAGAAAATTAACATATATAAGGGATTTCAAAAAAAGTAGCGTCAAAGATGTGTGAATAAATAAAAAAATAATAAACAAATAATACAAGCAACGTGAAGACTCAGAAACTCACAGGGATCTCGAGTGTAAGTGGGCGTGGAGCGCTCCGCTCACTAATTTTCCGAGAACAAAGTGTGCGTCCTAGACGAATACTAAATCGAGAAGAAGAAACAGAACGGTCAAATATTACTTCATAAATGCAGTCAGACGGATTACACTCTAGTTTCGCTGCGGAAGAAGGGGCTTGTCAGGCAGTACAAGTGTGCCACGGCGCCAAACCCCTCCCCTGCCTGTGGAACCGAGTATGCGACAACAGTTGATTGAAAACGAGTGTATCCAATGATGTCATACAGTCTTGTCATTTGCTCGCTTCAACAACTGTTAGAGGAAGGGTTTGCCGAGCGCCAGACTTATCACGGCTGACGTGACCCTTCGTCCGCTGCTAGCCAGACTATACTTGCAGTTGATATCGTAACAATCAGTTGAAGCGATGTCAAGCGCCATTGTTGTTTTCGCTCCTCGAATCGATCACCGGTGGATCATTATTGGTGGAAAACGCAGCCGGGTGAACTCGCTTCACCCTTCCTGTCACCGCCCACCCTATTGCGACAATATTAACCATAAGCGATGTAGAGCAGCCCGTGCGCAAAACATCTTTGAATAGCGCAAACTAGTCCTCATATGTTACCTCGACAGCTTATAAGGCTGTGTTCATACTTTGCGGCAGCGTCCACCAGCGTCCCCCAGCGACCACTAAGGTTTCGAGCGTCAGCCGTCAGCGACTGGGAAAGTATAGGTGTCGATCTAAGATCTGTCCAGCGTCCGGCAGATGAGAGTATGGTGCAATAAGGAGGGTAGCAGGAAGCTAGTAGAGCATGGGGAGAGAGGGGGGTGGCAGACAGCCGATAGAGATCAGTGCGTTATAGGAGAGGCCAGCTGTACAGGTAGCAAACAGCTGGTACCCTCTTATCGCACCAGACTCTCCTCTCCCGGACGCTGGTAGGCGCTGGTGCACGCTGGCAGGCACAAAATCGATGTAACCTCGTCATCCGGGCAGTTGATTAGGGCGGTCAACGGGCCGCAGCGCGTGCCAGGAACTATTTGCTTTTCCAGGCTAATTTAGTCATTTTTCCACCTTGTGAAGATAAGGAGCTGCTAATCTGGGAAAAAGTAGCCAAAACAGTGAAAAGTTGGAAAAAATGACTAAATTAGCCTGGAAAAAGCAAATAGTTCCTGGCACGCGCTGCGGCCCGTTGACGACCGCCCTAATCAACTGCCCGGATGACGAGGGTATGTACTTTCCCAGTCGCCAACGCTGTCGCACCCTCGGAACGCTAGTGGGCGCTGGTAGACGCTGATGGACGCTACCGCATTATACGAACACCTAAGCTGAGTCCTATGGACTCTTTCCGGATGGAGTTGTACCGATCGGGCGATTTTCAGCGAAGTGGTGTTCGACCCTTGATGCTAGGCTTTAACCTGGGACAGAGTCAGGTGCATTTAGGTGGAGCCAAATGAGCAGTTCTGACTTTAAGCACCCCTCGCATCAGTTTTTCAAAGCGAGTCCCACACTACCTTTTCCTACACAGGGCATTTACCAAGTAATACATACAAAGTAGGTACATATCTTTTTATTAGGGACAGCGAAATTTATAGGCGTATCAGAATATTTCCGCATTCGTTTTTTTAGTGAATCGCTGCCATTCATGCAAAAGGCAACCTATTTCCTGTAGCTGACGTTTTAGTCGGTTCAACGTCACTTCCCCCTTCAAGCCCAATTTAACGTCGGCCTTTTGAGGAGCTGAAATAGACTGGAAGTCACAGCTTAACAACCCCGCTGAAGAGAACAAGGGAAAAGCGAAATCATGTGCAGCCTTGACAGCTTAGAGTTCAGGAACTAGTTCTGCTGGACTTTTTTAAGAAACCTCATGCAAAATAAAGAAAAAGTTTGGGTGGTAATGAAAGGTACTATTTTTTGAGACCTAGACTCCAGCTCTTAAATAATAATTTTCCAGATGGAAGAGCCCCGCCGAAGCGAGGTCAAAGGTGGTGTGATGGCGGAGTGTCGCATTTGTGCCACGTGCGTGAAGCGCTTTTCGCATCTCTTTACCTCTAATCCACCCCAACATTTTTTAACGTTCATGTTCTAAGTGTTTACCGCTCTGGTTTTATCGATTACTTGACGTAAGCGAGGGGGCTCGATTTTCGATTTTTCCCTTTCTCACTGTGTGGTGCCATGAAAATCGCTTCCGAGTTTCATTAGTTTCATTTCGCTATTTTCCTATT
>MU915837.1:5453-17867 GCA_036418165.1 Cooperia oncophora
TCCCTTAGACGTATCGACCTATAGAGAGCCTCTCGTGAGTTGACAGGTCACACCATGGTGGCTCGATGAGCTTGCTCCAGCTTCACAGGTTTCATCAGTGTAATGTATACAAACCGAAACTAGTGTAGCAACGAAAGCGCAAAAAGCCTCCCCCCCAACCTCGTTGCCGAACTGCGCTAATAACCCCACACCACAACCCGAGAAATGTAAAATTTGTACAAAACGCATGGTAGCAGTTATGAAAACAGTACTACTCCGTAAGAGAGCCCATTTCAAGAAGAAAAAGAGGAGAAATGAGCTGAAGTTTTTTATTTCTGGTTATATTAGGTTGGTTCAGTCGAACCGGGGAGTCTGAGACCTTTGAATAAAATGAGGGTTATGAAAATCTTCGTAATTCTTATATACAGCTACACTACTTTAACAAAGAATGAAGACCAGACAGGCAGGACTCGAGCCCGCATCTCACGATTTGTGGGAGAGTGCGCTATCCGTTAAGCCTTCAGCGCTTCTTTTACCCTCTCAGCTCAAGGCAGTGCCACAAAAGCATTTGAGCTAAGAGAACAAAAGCAGTTTTGGTGGGATCACGGAAGTGCGCTCGACTGGAAAGGCGAGGAGCGGGTTCCAGTCTTGCCTGCGGCCAAGACTTTTGCCTATAATTCAGGATTCTTACGGCAACTTTCAGCCTCAAACTGCGGCGCAAATCAGCAGTTATCATAATTAACAGCTGCTCCGACACACTTACAATCTTGCTGTTCCAAGGACAAATCATAGAAAACGTTTCAGACTCATTTCTTCGTTTGCCAGACCATCCTCTAAAATGAGGGGGCATTAGTGTTCGAGATGCCCAAGCGCTATACATTGTTTAATTGCTGGTGTACCCCTCCAGAAATTTTCAATTTCAAAACTTTCGCCCTTTTCCCAGACGCCCCCTTCGATCGTTTGTTATCGGCTCTTTTTTTCAAAACTGAGACAATGTTCAATGGTCGACTTATTGGGAGCCTTCTGGCCAACTTGTTTTTTTGTTAGTTCGGTTCGTGTATTTCATAAGAAGTAGTTTACAAGCAAGTAACTGTCCGATCACCTTCTGGTTTTTGTCATAATAGTGTCGACGGTTATTTTCTCGAGGTCCATTGGTGATATGTCAAAGTTACGATGATTCACTAAGATTAAATATGCGGCATATTAGAAGAAACAGACAGAATCCAGTCCTTGAACGATCAGTACTTTGTATTATTGCTTCTTGTAGTAGTTCTATTGACGCATGTAATCGATCAAACTTACTGTAATGGTCTTACTTCGGCGAAACTTCGATCCCTTTTCTTCGCTTCATACAAGTGGAAGGAAGTGAGCCTACAGAAATGGGCTCCACCCATTTCAATAGAGCTAGTCGGGCGGGTGAGTACCTACTTCAGAAATCCTGAAATATGAAAAACCTCAAGGATTATAGGATTCCCAAGTTTTGTTGCGCACAAACAACGCTTTCCTTATTTTACTTGAGGGCAATGCCCGCGACCATTCGTCATCAAAGATAGTGGGTTAGGGATTCGCATATAGACGACAAGGTGCTGATTAGCTCGATAGTGAAGAAAAAAGAAGCAAAAAAAGTGCAACTGCTCAGATAGAACCCATTTCAATTCCCATCGTACTATCATGCCCAATAATCCATCTTCCAACAGTACGCCTCATCCGCCCACAGCTGCGTTCCTTGATAAAACTCTACCGAATGTACAAGTTACATTTTGGCATACTTTTTTCGTTCATGCAGCTTCGTCTTTCCCTGGGAAGGCGAGCCTTGAAGGCGGGGTCTGGCGGAGGCGATGTCACTGAAAGAAGCTGAACCGCCAGCACGTTCCCAAGGCCTATACTGCACTATAAACGCCCAGTTCCTTACAATTTTTTGCTGTGAAACAGGATAGAAGGTTGCTTGACATTCATTCGACTGTGTGCGACCATAGCCTTTCAACGAGCTTATTTCGAACTGCACGGAGGCTTTTCGGGCTAGAGCGTTTTCTTAGGTCTACCAGACCAATTGTCATACTTTGCAGTGATTTCTATACGACTTCGTGGGGATGATGATGGTTATGGGATGAATGTCGAAGTGAACACGTTTCTAGCCGTTCACACTGAAGAGATAAACCAGCCAGACTGTTGTTGCAAAAACTGAAGATGGTAGGGTTTGATATCCTAGAAAGGCACTATATGTCATCTTGCCCCACGTCCCTTGCGATCATCTACGATAACAACAGGAAAGAGCTGCGAACAGCCATTAAGATCATTGCTGCTTAGGATGCGACCAGATGAACGTGGCACGACTTGCAGGGTATCAAACCCAGCCATCTTGCATTTTTCACCGCCGACCCCCTTTTCTTCATTTTTACAAATTTCTGCAGGAGTAGATGGCTATAGCGCTTAGCGATTCTCACGTGTTCCTTTCTATGTTCAGCTAGCCCAAGGTTGTCTTTTGAATTCATGAGTTGCTCAGTAACTGGTCGGTTAATAGTAGGACCTCATTTTCCATATTTCATTGCATTATGTTCTTAGTATTGTTGACACGGATGACGTATGATTTCTTTTGTAAATTTTGTGAAGGGCTCTGGGCTGAGAATCTGTTTAATTTGAAGTTTTGTAGTTTTAATAGTTTCGACTTCTGTAATTCCTTCCAAACACGACACAAAAAAGAAAAACAGTCAAAAATGGGCAGCGATGACGACCAGCTCTCCCACGTATGCGCCATGCCTCCTACTTTTTTTGGAAATCTTTTCTACTTTGGAAGCAGCTCGAAAGCGCAAGGCACGATGGATCGGCCTTGCTCAAAGATAGTAGCATTGATGCTATATAGCGGCGAAAATGACAAAAAATCAAATTCAAACGGTCAAGAACCTAAGAAAAAAACTTCGATCTGCACGGCATTGGACGAGCATTTCTGGACGAGTTCTCCGTTGGCATCGTGCTAACAACTGTTTTGATAGATACGGATGCACCAGGGCACATCATTGGTTGGGAAATTTGATCGAGTACGTACGACCCCCTAAAGGGTAGCACGATACGACCCCTCCTCTTTTATAGGGTCCCTGTCAACTATCGGGAATTTTTTCCCCGACCAAATATGACCTCTGTTGGGAATCCCCAACAATGATGTGCCCTGGGCTGCACTCATGTATTCATACATTCATGAAGCAACGCTTCATATCAGTAGTATGAATGAAGCGATAAGAGTACCAACACTGATGTGACTGTGCGGTCAATTGTGGGCGGGGCGTTGAGCTGGGCGTATGGGTCGGCATGTTAGGCGTTATAATGGTGCCCTTGGTTGAAAAAGGTGCCACACAGCATTTGCTTAGTAGCGTAATATATTTTCGTGCTAGGCGTATTTGTCCTGTACGCCTCGTGGATTTATCGTGCCACCTGCCTTTGAACACGCCAAATTCTTGTGCTCTTTGATGGATCTAGAATCTGGACGATGTTGGCAAACAGGAAGACATGATTGGCTTGGGTGCTCAAATCCTAACATGGTCCAGTCCAATATTTGACTCGGCATCATATGTATAGCTTTGACCCGTTTTCTACTAACTCGATTCAGCACTCTTTTGTGGAAAGTGCCTCGAATTTGATTTGAAAGGTGGTGAACTAATCATGGAAATCGTAAATTTGAAAAATTATGAATTTCAAAGTATGTGAAATATTTATAGTCATGATCACGCAAAAGATAAGGGGTGTGAAGGGTTGTGAGTTGGATCGAAACAGCCCTTCGCGCCACTTGTTGCGGACTCAGGATGGCATTATTGATGAAAAGACCGAGTTGGCAATGCTCCAATCTACGCCCCGTCACAAGCCCTGTCAATTGCAGGGATCGTGACTGTAGCTGTGAAATATCAAGATTTCCGATGTTATTTTTCTATGAACCACATAATCCTGATAGTTTCGCCCAACATGCAGAGGAATATCCCTTACAACTTCATGAATAGCGACGGCGTAGCCAATCGACACCCCAAAGTACCTTTTTCTAATAATCGATTGGACGCGTCTACTGTCTTCCGCTCGACGGCAAATTTTTGGAAAAGATTGATAGGATGGTTGGTCGCTTGTGCAAAGGGGTCACCAAAAAAAGTTGTCGGTGGGAGGTGGTCCTGCAAAGATCCTCCCAGCACCAAGATGTGCTTCAGTCGCTCCACTATTGCAAAAGTGAACAATCATGTTTTCGCTGTTTCTTCCCCACACCTGGTGTTCTGGCTAATCCCGTCAGGCGTGTACCTGCTGGTTTTTGGCCGAAGTTCATGCTGCGCTAATGAAAACGCCATTTATCGTTAATCTTCCATAAGAAGCTCAACAAACAGCTGATAATGTCGCACTCTGTCGGGAGATGGATGGAATGAGCTCACCATCCTTTCGATCACTTATTAGCGACCACCACTGGTAGAGCAAGGCGATTGGGAGAGGGCTCGTTCCGCCCCTCAGTTCATCACGATACCAGGTCTGCGGAAAGATATAGCTTGGGTCAGGATTTAGGCCCGATTTCCTGCTTCCGAGATGAATCACCCTTTCAATCTTTCGTCGAAAACTATTTACTACTACCATACTAATATTACTAATTTAGAATACATTTATGAACTTTAACTTTGCCCTGGAAGTTTGCCATGTTGAACTTCCCTTCATTCTTGAAATGACGGATATTGCTGTGTTACTTCAATCATATTTTATTTTTTTCTGGTATATTTTAGAGCAAATCATATGACATTGCTAAATACTATAAAGAAAGAGCAAGTAGATTTTGTTGTGATTTTTCAAGGGGATGGAAGGGGAAACTCGTTGAGTGACGCATTGCTGTGACCTTGCATGACGAGAGTTTTACACTGTCTCTTCTATGCGGTTCCACCATCAGAACAACCATCACACAATCATTCTCTGCCGATTACAATCGCTTCCTCTACACCCGTTTTCTTCTTTCATGTAACCGAAACTTTCCATCTCGATATCAGTTAGGAAGTTAGGCTCCCGTGTTTCCAAGCTAGATAACTCGAAGATACTCTGTACACTCCCCTCTGTGAACCCCAGAAGCAAGTGGTCCTTGCCGTGTGCAAAGTGCACGGATGCGCAGCTGTAGAACTGCGCCACTGTTTCTCACTCAAATGCCGGAAGTAAGGCTGGAGGGTTGTGGTCAGGCTACGTCCTCCCGCTGATGAAATTTCCCCGAAAATACGACCCCCTCCCTCTGAATTTCGTTCTCTGACACGACACCAACCTCCATCCCTTTCCCATCTTAACTACTATCTCACCTACTTTTCCAAGCTTTTACTGAATTAAGTTCCCAAAAATTTCCAATTTTTCCTCAAAATTTTGAAAATAGGATACAACCCTCCTTCCGCTTTCTCTCATCGACGGGCAAATAGGACCCTTCCACGGCGAAGTTCTCTCAACGATGTGAATAACGCTCGTGGAACAGAACAATCCACCATCAAATAAAACTTGCCGAACCAAATACGACCCCCTCCCCCGGCGACCAAATACGACCTCCCTCGCCCCTTGGGATTCCTCAACGTAGGACGTGCCCTGGTAGTGCTCCACCCACAGGCAAAACAGCACGTGACACGTCGTACTACCAGCTATTTCCCTAGATTGGAGCGCAGAATACTCCCTCCCCTCTAGGCCAGAGAGCGCCGTGGTCTGTAGCGTTTTAGCACACTCAGGGACAATTATTCAGCCTATTCAAATTTCGACTCAAACAAACCCGTGCGATTGCATATTGTGGACAGTGACAAACCTATAGCCGTTAGGTGACTCTCCAGGGAAGAAAAAAGCAAAAAAAATTATTAGGGACACCGCAAGGACTTCTTGGTAGCCACACTGTTAGTTTTCCGGACCTGCACGTTTTATTCAGCACACCGATACCTGCCACCCCTGGCTCACTAATCGTTTCTTCGCGTATTCACTGCTAATGCCAATTACTAGTGAAGAAAGACAAAAAAATTGAAGAAAAAACAAAAAAATTCGTGCGAAACTGAACTCGTTACAGAAAATAGTATTTGAGTTTTTCCCAGTGGGCGGGCACTACGGAAGAGCCAGAACCTTTTCTGCAGCGCCTTGTTATTCCCTGGAAAGCCGAGATATCGGGACAATCCACTGAGGGTCAGACTACTTTCACAAGGAAAGACGCCTACGAATCGCTCTAGCGCGGGGACGTCTTTGAAGGCAAAACCCTTTCGCCATCACAGCTAGCGGATTAGGGGTTTGCATATAGACGACAAGCTTCTGAGTAACTCGATAGTGAAGAAAAACAGAAAAAACATGCCAACTGCCCTAGATAGAACCCCATTCCGATCCCAGTTTGTACGTGCCCAATTAACTCCATCTCCAACACTACGCCCCATCCGCACAGCTGATTCCCCGATAAGAACTCTACGACCGTACAAGTGACGATTTTCGTGCTTTTTCGTCCGGCAGCCTCATTTTTCATTGAAAGGCGGGCCTTGAAGGCGGAGTCTGGAGGCGGAGTCACTGGAAAAAAGGAGGTCACTGAACCTATATTGCGCTATAGCGCCCCTCCCTTACAATTTTTTGCCGCGAAACCGGTACAAGGTTCTTCGTCGCGGACCACATTATACCTGATCGCGGACCATGCATTTAACCATTGAAATGTGGGACAGTACGGCCAATTGTTGTAAAGCCGATACCCGGTAGATACACTTCTCCAAGTCTACGTAGGAACCACTTGAGGCTATTAGCGAGAATGCCCTCCCTTAGCGTGGCAGCGCCCACCTCTTCGCAGCGGTTCGTTGTAGATCGGCCTTACCGAAAAAGAGAGAACGAATTAGTTAAGCAAATCGCTTTACTGTCTCATCCCTCTGGGCGAATGCTCCTTGAGCTCTTACAAACTCTCGGACTTGCCCGATTACTTCACAACAATCTCTTTAACCCACGAAGCTGTACTGCAGAAGGCGTCCGAGTTTATACTTTTACTTCTATAGCAGTTTTCGACAGAGTTGTATTCAGTATGCTGCCGGCCCTTGTTTCTCCTGTGTTTTATGCCTATGGCAGCTGCACTTGGCAGAACCCAAGCTGTTGGTGTCAAAGGAGTTCTCATATGTAACGATAAACCTGCGTCTGATGTACAAGTGAAGCTCTACGATGAAGATAAGTGTGAGTAATACTTTTACGCAAAACTATGGGATTATTCTAATTACAAAGCGCGTTACATTCCAAGCGCTGCAGCAAAAATGCGACAACTGAGAGTCCTTGAGAGAGTCACATTGAGCGGTATGGGGCGGGGCTTCCAACACTGTACGCTTCCTACTTAATTCATTCCTTTTGGGTTTTTCCCCCCCCGCAAGCAATAAAGGCGCTAACATTAGTGGCACGTCAATAAAGCAAGCCCTATAATGGGTGAGTGATGGCTGACTCCGCCCACACGATTAGCGTGGATTGTGCTTTTCAGATGAAGGACTTGTTGCACAGGAAATCACTCGAAGAGATCGCTCTACGACCACATTATTATTTGGGGGTATCGCACTAACATAAATTGTTTAACTATCCACAAGAATTGTTTATGAGCTAAGAGTAGCTCTGTGTACGGGCATGCGCTACGATGGGAAATAATAATGAGACATATTAGTGAGTCGATAGCGCCGTCGCAAGGGTACACATGCGCGATCAAGATATGCCAATGCCTCAGCGAACGGCAATCATCGTTGAGGGTTCCCGCCAAACAGGGGGTCGTATTAGTCGCTGGAGAAGGGGAGGGATCGTAATTGGTCTGAGAAAAAATTTTTTTGGATAGTTGATTTTTCTTTTTCAGGGACGCTATAAAGGGAGGCGTCGTACTCGCTCGTTGTTAGTGAGGCGTCGTACTCGCTCGTTGTTGGGAACAGGGTTGGGGATGTTGTAGCTGGAGTGTTTGTTTGATTTTTTTTGGGTCTTTCCCGTTCTATATGTACATATACCTCCTCCCCCGTCAATAGCAAAACTATAGGGAAGAATTGGGAAAATTTTCGGAAAATTCCGGAAAAAGTGGTAAAGTTGGAAGGATGGGAGAGGGGGGGGGGAGTACGGCTTCAAACCAAATCCGACTAATGATTAGGTCCCTGTCCCGAAAGTGGTACATTTTTGAAGGTGTTCTCCAGCGTATCCGACTTGGGACTAAGGCAGCAAAGAGAACTTGCAAGCGCAGTCACGTGCGAGGCATTCGCACCAGTGCCACGCTGCAGTGTCCCAAGTCAACTAGTTAGCAACTTCCTTTGTTCGTTAGGCAAAATGCTCTTCGAATCGTATTAGGGTTTTTGTAAAGCTGTGCATGAACGATTTTGGAGGCTCAGGAGCAATAGAAAAATGGTGATAAGGATCAGGAGTGCAGCCTTCCCCAGCCTTAACAGGCCAATATATTTAATTTTTACGAAAAATTAAGGGAAAATTATGGTCTGCACACACCCGAGCGGGAAATATGGCAACCAGGAAAAAACGGATGACAAGCGGAAGTCTGACCGCTGCCGCAAGGGTCTAGACAGTGATCTTCGACCCAAGTCTGGCTGCTAATAGACTAGTACATGTCCCAGCAGACCCTCACTTAACAGAAGAACTGTAGATTGCTTTCAATCTTTATTATTTTTGCAGGTGTTTATAAGACATAATAAATTCCTAGTGAGCCCCGACGAGTTTATGGCAGGAGGAAAGACTGACAGCAGTGGTCATTTCGAAATCAGTGGACATGGCCGATCGAGTTTAGCAGGCGATCACGAGCCTAACCCAACATCTATCACGAACCTGCAATGATGGAATCATGGTGAGTGGTCTCATGCTGCAAACCTTGATTTTCGTTTCTTCAATGCAGCGTCGGGAAAGTTCATTTCCCATCCTTGGGACTTCTGAGAAAACCTCTTCGACAACAGCTCCTATAGCATCTCGATCCTCAGCGCTGAAACAGATGGGGCGAAGATAGCTGCGCCTCTTTCGCACGCAACGTCCCGGAAAAAACCCTCTATCCGAACTTTCGGCTCTGACGCGGTCATGACACCAAGAGGAAGTAGCCGTAATTTGAAACATAAACCAGCGAAATCTGTCTCCCATCGTTTCATGGTTAATCGTTAGGATTCCCCAGCAGAGTAGGGGGATCGCTAGTGATGCGGCGATCGCGGGGGAGAAAGGTCGTACTTGGTCCGGCAAAATTTTTTTCACGGTTGATTTTTTTTCACGGACTTCTTTCTTCTATGATGGAGGTCGTATTTGGATTTTGAGAGAAATTAGCAGTGTTGGGAAACATTTTTCCCGGTTACTGACTTTGCGCGTTTCCGTCGCTTCACATGTGTGTATGACCCCTCGCCCCCGCGATCGGGCGATCGCGGCGATCGTCGGTGCATGGCAGCGCGCGCCCCAACGCTATTGTGAATGCTCGCCTGATGAATAAGGGAATTCAACTTGTAAGACCTTCTTTACTCTTAATAAGGGCTACTAAGCAGACACTTTCTACACATAAGCAGATCTGGAATATGAGGTAAGAAGGTTTCACTTCCTTTTAGGTCGGGGTAAGACCAACTCCATTTCCTGGGGTGCTTCTTTTTTTGTTTTTATTGTTCAAATTTATGCATGGCCTCAGGAATTCCTATCGTCTAAGCTGTTCCAACTTCCAAAACATTCATAGTTTACAAGTCGAGTTCAAACAACGAAGAAAAAAAAGAAACAGAAAGAAACTCTCCTAGGAACCAAAGCACTAATCATTTTACGCGACATCAACAGGTGAAAACTTCATAAACCTCATGTACAACCTCGACGAATGAAAAAAAGAAGCAATAAAAACGTACCTTAAGTGAAGCTCTCGCGCTTTTTGCTCATTTCTATCCTAAATAAGAAAGAAAATAGAAAACAAAAGCGATTAGCTGGGCTCGCCTTCCCTTGTGTCAAACCAAGCTTCAGTACCTAAGGAAATTGCAGTCAAAGGAAAAAAGCATAAAATTGAGCCGCTTACCCCAGAAGCCTTCGGAGCGCAAGTAATAGCGTTGGGGCGCGCGCTGCCATGCACCGACGATCGCCAGCGACTGCTGGGCGATCGCGGCGAATGCGCGCTGGCTGTCGGCGAACTATGAAACGCTGGCTTAGAGGAGCAGCTCGAGAGATCGCGGCCACATCGCTTTCGCTCCGTCCCTGCGCCGCGGCGCCGTGAAGAAACCGCGGCCCGCATAACGCGCATGGGTGAGTTTTCCCCGTACCCGCCATCCCCTCGATCGTATCAGAGGAGGGAACTAGAGGAGGCATCGCACGGATTCCACCAAATCCTCAACCAATGATAGGGCCTGGTCGAGCCAGGATAGGAGCTTCTCTAAAAGGAGAGGGGGACGCCGGGGTGGTGAGCTGCTGATCGTCTGCGAAAAGCTGGAATATATGAGGGCCGAATGACCACAGAGTGCCAATCAGGCGACAGAGTGCAGAGAAAAACCTAAATTCGAAGTATTCCGAGGAATTCAGCATTCCGAGAGATTAAGCGCATTTGGAATATTCTTTTTATTTTTTTCTATAACGATTTAATCTCAGTGTCGCAGAACTTTCTTTCCAACCTACTATTAATGCGAACTTACGCTTAAGGAAGGCGATCAGTGCAGCGTACTGTGAAGCTATTTAAACAAAGTTATATATTGATGAATTCTTACATGACTAAAAAGGCCTAGGATGCTTTACCGTCTATTTTCAGCCCTGCCAACGAAAACTTTCAATTCACATTCCGGATTCATACATAAGCAGCGGGGAGGTAAGCACGTCTAATCAAGTTGTTCTTCAGGGAAGGTTCTTAAGAGCTTTTCCTTCATGAATTGTAAATCTTTTGCTAGTAAAAGTCTTATTCCCCGTTGATTTTGTTGGCAGAGTTACTTGAACCACTGTGCCCCTCCTGCTGGATGTGACACTACTGAAAGGCAGCGCACCACGTTCATTTTATGTTCCCGCGCCCTCTCTGGATAGTATAGCCCTCCCTATAAGGATGCAGTATATACTAGTTTTGCATCTCAAAAAGGCGAGAGGATAGCGCCCTTCGCCAGTGAAGAGTCGGCCACTCCGCCTACCTGGTCAGCGTAAGGGTTCCATATAGGGTGGCATTTCCCATGATTTTTTTCTGCTTTTTTTCTTCACTACTGGATCACGTATTATATGTGCTCCATAACTCATTATTCTTGAAAGCGGGCTCAGCCTTTAAAGGCTAAGCCAAAGCAGTTATGGCAGCCAGGTGGGCGGGGCGGCATCCTCTTCACAAGCGGGTGGCGCCATCCTCTCGTATTTTTGAGCTGCGAAATTAGTACATCCTCCACCCTTGTCGACAAAGCTACGATATCTAAGGAGGGCGTAGGAACATCAAATGAACGCGGGCGCTGCCTTTAACAGCAAAGAGGGCACTGGTCAGGGAAATGAGGAGTGAGCCGTGGTTCGAGTGACACTGCCAAAATTTCCCAAAAGTCATCATCCACCTATTTAGGTGCCAAAGCGAGTGTTCGATTTCGGCACATTCCAGCTGGCCGGCAAATATTATGGAGAAACCAGAGATTGTCTACATCGAGCTTAGATCGATAGAACATGCAAATTTGTTTGCATTAATGACTGTAAATTAGAAATGAGCTAGAGCAAAGTTTTGTCGTTGCTATTTGATAAAGGTCTAAGTTGAAGGGCAGAGGTAACGCAGCGGTTAAAATGCTGCTGCGCGCATCCCGTATTCATGTGTTGTCATATGGCTTCAGAATCCCGAGTGAAAACAGAGTGCATGGCGCATACCAAGAGACTTTGTTTGAAACTTCGCACTGCATTCTTATTCTCCTACATTTCTTGTCTTATTAATTGTCGATGTTATCACTCGTAAGCTTGTTAAATGGAGCATACTGGAGTGGGCGGAGGCAACCAGTGTACATTTCTTATTGATGCTTCCCTTCTCTGAAAGGGAGAGACGCACCAATGAGAGAAGCAAGATCTTTAAGAGGCTCCACCAGTCGATATCGGGTAAAGTGCCTCTTCAATGACGCACACCATGTTGATGGTATGGGCGGTGTCACTTGGGTCACTGTACGTTTGTCATTCTTCTTCTTTTTTCGTTCCGCTCTGGCAGAGTCCGCTCACAGTACCTTCATCGTTGGTTTCGGTGTTCTGTGCTTATTTTTTAACTACTGCTTCCTTCCTGTTCAACCAGTTGGTTTCCCTGATCAGCCCGATGCTAATTTTTGTCTCTTCTGATTGGACCCTCACTGCTATCCTCACCCAGCTCTCAGAGATTGAGGTGAAACTGAACACACTTCTGTTAGCTCCTAAGCTTGTCCAACAGAACTTCAGGTTCTACTCCAGCTTCGAAGGCTCGACCAGAATCTGAGCCTCTGAATGTTACTACTAATCCCAGGTGTACTTCCAATCAACCGCTCTTGTTTTACTTCCGTAACGACTTCGCGACATCAATCGATTTAT
>MU915839.1:0-14480 GCA_036418165.1 Cooperia oncophora
GAGTGAGTGCGCATCCTGTATTGCAGCCCAACGAGTCGCGTGCGAACATCAGCAGGCATTTCGATGGAATTCCCATCACAGTGGGGGTGCATCAAGGCTCTGCGCTCTCCCGCTCCTCTTCGTTGTCGTTATGGATGCCATTTCACAAGACCTTAAACGGGCTCCTTGGACGCTTCTGTACGCTGACGATGTGATGCTCGCCTGTGACGATAAGAATGATTTCGAGCAACAGGTGCAAACCTGGTCTGAGCGCTTGACAAACTTCGGACTCAGACCTAACGTCAAGAAAATCGCGTACCTGTGAACCGACTCAGGTGAGTTCGGTTCTTTAAGGTCAATGGCAGTGAGCTAACGCGTACGGCGACGTTCAGATATCCTCGGATCAACAATTACGTTTGACGGTAGTCTTGACTCACAAGGGAAGGATGGTAGGTCGAAGTGGCCATTTGAAATGAAATGTATACCGGCTGAAAGGTCTTCGGACGGGATTACGAAACCGTTTTCCATATCTGCTGCGGACCTCCCAGAAAGAAGTTGCGGAGCTTTTTAGAGGGAAAATATTCGCATTCTCTACGATTGATCACGTAAGGTTGGTTAGATCGTAGCAGCATGGCCGAGTGGATACGTCGTAGGGCTCACGGATGCGTGGTCGAGGGTTTGGATCCTTGATGCGTGTGCTCTTTTGCATTTTTTCGAAAGTGGTCCCTGTGCACTTCAAAGCTATTTTGCATAACTCTTGTGCCTGATAATGTCGTGACGTAATGTTTCTGAACTGATGGAGCCATTGCGAACGATTTCATAGAGATCACTTCTGGCTGAAGAGATTGTCATACGAGCCGAAAACTTCCAGCAGGTGCGAAACCACTTTGGGATAGACATCTTTCAACACTATGTGAGTAATGAATGAAGGTTTTGCCCATCGCGATCTCCAGCATGATTGCCACATCAACGCCACTTCATATGAAAGCATTTTCCCCACTATACTCATCTTCGTGCACAACTTCGTGCGTTCGGATTCGTTTTCCAGTCATGTCGTTTGGAGAATAAAGTCATTTGAAAGCAAAATCTTCTTTTGGAATGCACTTTTGTTGTGTATGCTTTTCAAATCAAAGAAAGAAGAAGACAACAGCCAGAAAATGTTCTCTATAGAATCGTTCGCAATCGCTCCATCAGTTCAGAATCATTACGTTACGACATTATTAGGGACAAGAGTTATGCAAAATAGCTTTAAAGTGCACAGGGACACTTTCGAAAATGCCACAGAGTGCACACGCCAGTCGGATCAAACCCTCGACCACGCATGTACGTGAGCCCTACGACATATCGCTTGGCCGTGCTTCCACGATCTACTCATAATCAGCCTTACGCTGCCGATTCGTAGTAAATGCAAATATTTTCCCCCTAAAAAGGTCCGTAGCTTCTTTATGAGAGGTCCGCAGCAGATATGGAAAAGGGTTCCGCAATCTCCGTCCGAAGACCTTTCAGCCGGTATAAATTTCATCCCAAACGGCCCTTCGACCTACCATTTATCCCTTGTCAGATGTTGAGCACGGTGTGAGAGGCAGCCTGGTTCTGAGCGTACGACAAAGGAATTTGAGCGCCCGTTAGGGGGCAATGAAGCTGATAATGTGCGCACTGGAGGCGCCGGCGTCACGCGCTATGGATAGCGCTTACGAAATGATGAATAACGCAGACATTCGGTGTGGTTCCCGTAGCCGAGAAAAACTCGCCTCCTTTGATACGGCCATGTACTGCGCGCGAAATTCTGACACCGTCAGTAAGATTGGACTCGAGCTCGAGGTGCCCGGAGAACGGCCCCCAAACAATGATGGCTAGACACGTTGCATGCGGCCTTGAAGATAGTTGGCACCCATCCCGACCAGGCATCCAATCGGGAGAAGTGGGCGTAGCATAATGAAAAGAGCGGATCTCGCCTCAGAGCGGGACAAACGTTGAAGAGAAAGGAAAAGAATAGTCGAATGCAACCTAGGAAAACCTCTCCATTGCTTCATATTTTAGGTGGTCATTACAATCCTGCGGTATCGATCACAATGATGACTTTCGGAAAGCTTTCTTTCACTCATTTTTGCTTGTACTGTGTTGTGCAAACGGCAGGCGCATTTTGTGGAGCTGCTGCAGCCTACATGCTCTATTATGGTACGTTTAACATTTTTTTCTTGCCTTTCAAACCATGCGATATAAGAATAACTCCATCTGAAAGAGAAACTGAAAATCATTAGACTACAGAAAATTATTGATCTGTGAGAGGCCTTTCAGATCAATTTGTTCATTTCGATGGTAATGTTCATAGGATCATCGGTTACAAAGGCACAGCCCGGTGTTTCTGTTCGTTCCCAGATCCTCATCTCAGCAATCTTACCTGCTTTCTTGATCAAGTATGTTTGTACGTATCATTGTACCATGTCTAGAGTGCTCTGGAAGCGTTATGCGATTTTTTTAGTCTTGCTCCGTCCACTCCACGCACGTTCGAACCACAACGGTGTATCTCGCACTCGCACTTCTCAAAGGGGACCACTTAGGGACCATAATAATACTTTTTAGCGCCGTCGATAGTGCCCTAGGACCAAACTACGACTTTTTTCAATAAGTAACTTACGTTTGAGGTCACGCCCCTCCCACTGTGGGCGAATCTCAGCACACGCAGATATGACGGACTCTTGCCAGATGTTTGTCTTCGCCAAGGACTTTTTTGCAATCTTTAAACTCTCTTCGCGGACGAGATTACAACATTTGTGGGAAGCACCGCCCATCTCGAGTACTCCCCTCTCTTTGTGCCTCCTCACTTTGATGAGACAACCTTCTGCTGACCTCAGTCCACTTCTCTCCAGAGCAGTCCTGAGTTGTTACGAGTGGTTCTCTCCAACTCAGGACTGCTCTCCGAAGCGGCATGCCGCACCGAGTGTGGCGAGGTACCATCAGACTTCGCTGATCTTTCCAGGCACAGCTATTAGTTGGCGAGACTTTGGTGCAGCCTGTGCGACCCCCCCTCTTTTGCGCGTTCGGTAGCCCATCCCTCTACTAAAACTTATGAGTTCTTCCCCCCCCCCCGCCCCCCTCCCCCTCCCGAGGAGCGAAGAAGCTCATGTTATGTATAAGTAAGCGGAAAATGGAAAAAGTAAACATCCTGAACGAGCCCAACGAGGCTTTTGCTCATTTCTACCCTGATCAGAAAGAATAAAACGAAGGTCAAGGTTTCACGCACCTTTCCTCGATCAAAACAAACTCTGGTACCTGAATCAACTGCTATTAGAAGAAAAAAAAACAGAAATTAAGCCAACTTCTCCTAAGCATCTGAGCGGTCCTAAGCACAACTGCTTTGCTCGCGCGCCTCTGACGTGTATTCATGTAACTCATGGTCTAGATAAATGTTCCGATATTCGAGTTAAAACCGAGAAGAAATATATTCGAATATTCAATAACTGAAGAAGAAGATAACACGAAAGAGTTATATATGAACGAGATCAAACCAGCCGCAATCGGTGATATAAAGCGAGGTTCCGATGGCAGCTGAGGATTTTGGGCAGGACCACCCATGTGAACCGCGAGGGTTTTAGCAAGTGTGGGTCTTTGAAGACCAAAACTTGCTCAAAATCGGACCTGTGGGGAGAAGACCGTTATTCGTGTAGAAAAGGTTCCGCTTCCTAAAAGTACTGAAACTGTTAGGAGCGCAACAAGTCAGCCGAAATCTCCATTAATCGTATCATTGGGGGTGATTTCAATGAACAGTTTAAAGGAACGTCCGCCGATGAGTTACCAATTGAGAATATCGCGTTGGAGGTAGTGCCGAGTCCGCAGACGAAACACCTTTTTGGTACCGTTGCGCTGCAAAAAGTGCAGGAGAGTAGCTCCTATTAAGCGAAATAGGTTCAGTCCGCTCACTACCACATCTGAACATGCATTTAATCTTCCACTTATTTATTTCGCCAAGTAGATATCGCCACCAGCTCCTCCCCCAAGCGCCGCCCTTCAGTGAAATCGAATACGCACGACAAAGCCCATGAATCAGCGCGCATTCGTTATTTGTACGGGAGTTATGGTCAGCTGAAGGCGCGCGGTAGTGGTACAAAACGGAAAATGTATTGCCAAAAAAGTATTGTTGCAAAAGTGCATGGAATTGCCAAGAAAATAGCATCACTTTGAATGCGAAAGCAAAACCCACAACTCAAAAAAGAACATTACACCGATGAGCTCACATGAAAAATTAAAAAATGAATAACAAAAGGTCATCTTTCAAACGTGCGCCACACCATTTCGTGGCAGGCAGCCAATAACGTGGAACGCCGTCGTCATAATCGCTGTTTTCCCATCTCGCATGATCACCCGTACAAACTAGATCGGTAATGTTTGGCGACATTGGCTAATTTTCTGCTTCTTCTTCACTACTGAGTTCCTCTTGAAACCTGTCCTCTTTATGCAAAAGCCAAATCTCACTATCTAAGATGCAAATGATTGCGGCCTGTGCTTTAAATCATATATTTTTTTTTGTAACGCATTCACTCTCACTAAATCTGAGAACTTGTTCTGGATGTTGGAGATTTTCTCTTTGCTAAATAAACCTTTGACTTTCTTCTAAAAATCTGTGCATCGATCATGACATCACTCTCTGATAATCTGGAGTAATCATGTCCAGAAACACTCCAGCATGCTGCCCGAAAACCGTTTCCTGTTGATACCGTTTCAAGTGACGCGTCTACTCGAAATAACCAGAAACATGAAAAACCGTATCCTTGGGTGAGCAGGAGCCAGATACGGTTCCTTAGCGGCCGATCGGCTGACTTTGGATGCGCGCAGAAGTGCATTTTCGCACCTATGGCAATGTCTGGTCCACCCGAAGCAAATGTGTCTGGTAGACTTCAGGAAGGTCCATGCAGCGAACCCTATGCGACCACTTTAATTACAGTGTTTTCTCAATAGCGTATGATGGAGCAGTGCCCTGGTGACGCACGCAGATTCGTGCTCGCCAGATGATTCGATAAAGGAACCAACTGCTGGAACGTCTGAACGGATATGTATCCTTTCGTTTGTGAAGAAAAAAGCGAACGTATGGTCCATGCGCCAAGCTGCGCCGACGCGACGCCGCCCATTCATCCGCAGCGAATCAGATTATGCAAGCGCTTACCAGATTGATGCACCTTATTAATATTCCAGTTATTCGGAGTTATTTTGATGAATGAAGTTTTGTACTATTTTTTGCATATCCGAGTTCTCTACAAAGCAAGTTTCGTTGTACAGGACTCAGCACATTGACAATTTGCGCTGCTCGTTACTGGCTGCCGCACTCACTACGACCCCCCTCTCCTGGCGGCCAAATACGACCCCCCTGTATGGGGATTCCCCAACCAATGCTGTGCCCTGCTCCAAGTTGACGGCTAGAGGAAGATTCACGGAAACAAAGTAGCCGTCCCTTGATAAGGGAAATCGATCCCACAGCCTTTAAATAGCACCAGCGAAACGGGAAAAATCAAGAAAAGCCGACAACCGAAAATATTTTCTTCCGAAGCAAATATCCCCCATCCCCCTTCCTCCAGTGACCAAGTACGAACCCCCTTGCTGGGATTCAAAACGTCCGACGTCTGTGATTGCTTGGCACATTGATGTTGCTGATGCCTCACTTTGGGAGGCCAGACGCAGTCCAGAATCTCTAGTTTGGATGAAAAGTCTCTCAAAGATAATCGGTGACATCACCCTAAGCAACTTCGGTGAAGTTTGAAGTAATCTCGGAATTTTAGGTTCTTGGCACAGGTATGCTAGTGCTCTTCGTGTGTTGCATCATTGACAAAAGAAACAAGATTCCTGAAGCGGCCCACCCTTGGTTATTCGGATTTGTACTCGTGATGATTGGTATGTCAATAGTCTCAGAATTATTAGAATGCCAATGTCAAGCACTTGACAATTCAATTTGAAGGATTACAAAAAAATGCCTTCGCCCACATAACGTATCCCCAAAACTTTTTGCGCATGCATGGAATGACGGGAGAAGCAGTTACTTCGAGCATGTACATTGGACCCTGGTCCCAGCCCATGTCTCTCCAAAATCCATCAAATCGGTAGGCCTGGAATGTCAGGGTGCCTGAACTTCAAGTTGACCAGTGAGGTGGAACCATGGAAAATAAATCATGGACCGTAGTCACGTTAGCCGAAAAACTCGACGGCTGATTTCTTCTAAGGTTAGAGCGACAGCCTTAGGGTCATACCGCAAGCGTAGAAAATTGCTCACTGCTTTGTGCTGACGCCGATACTGTACTGATCAGGCTTGAACTCGACGGCGATGGCGGACCATTACCAAGTCATGACCACTGAGGCTGAGGTCAAATGCCTGCTCCTGCATAAAGCAACATCTCAGACATTTCACGGCAGCTTTAAAAGTGCCTATCACCTTATGCGGAGTAAAGTGTGCTGAAGCACTCCACTATCAAATTTCTGTATGGCTTTCTTTACTATTCCATTTGAGGGTACACTGCACTTACCTGGAATTGGAATTGCACGATTTTCGTGCGCGAGATGTGCCCATTTGCAGCCATGTAAATGTAGCACCTCCAGCATGTTATGCTCTTTGTCTGGTGCCTGTCTGCGAACTGCTACGAGATATACAACAATCATGCCACAAGGCCAGCCATATGTAATACGGGCGCAGGCGGGCAAAACACATGTCCACCTTGAGCGAAAACTTCTGGAACCTTGCTAATAATTAGTGGAGAATTAGGGAGAAGAATCCTTCAAAATTTGCACGCTTCTGGGCAATGAGATTAGATGAATTAGTTGTGGTACAACTCCTGGCAGCGACATCGGACCAAAAACCAGGACATCGGTCCAAACTATCAGATTTGATTTCAGTGTTGCTTGCGGTGGAGGTTATCTTCAGACCTACCTTATTTAGAGGCAGTTGGCACGATAAATCCCCAAGACGACTAGGATCAATACTCCTGGCAGGATAGAATTCCGCGACCCTGGGCAGGCGCTGCATAGCGGTTTCCCCAAGGTGCCCTTATAAGGGCCCTATCAAGCCACAACATTACGTCCCAAACGCCCGCCACGCCCGCCCGCCCACAAATGGACGATTCCTGACGCTCGTATTCATTCATTTGCTAAGCAAATTATGAAGCGAAGGGATTGGTATGAAGCGGCCGTGATGCTGCATGCATATATGGGTACACATATGCAGCCGTATCTTCGGTAGCGGTGATTGGCAAGATGCCTACGGGAAACTCGTCCGAAATCGATTTTCAAGTCACTGAGAACGGAGGCTTTTTCTTCGCAGGATTTTGACCGTTTCACTCCGTTCTTTCGCCATTTCCCCACTATACAGCGCCCTACTAGCATTTTAGGCTAAGTAGGAAACCATCGTGCCAACTGCCTTTAAGACTACCGAGGTCCACGGTTCTGTTCTAGAGCGGGCCAGCCCGTTGATCAACAGTCATTGTACAACGTGTGCAACTTTATGTAAAATATAGATAACAGAGAGTCAGTGAAACTTCGTGTGGAGAAACTTAGAGAACGGGAAAGGTCCGCGACGAGATCTGTTCCGAACTGCAACATTTAGAAGCATACGGAAGCTGATGCGACTATTCACATATGCAAGGAGAACAGCTGCTCATTTCTGGACTGGACGGAGGAGCGTGCAGCACTACCAAGGCAGCCGCCATGACAATGTTCGCAGCGCACAAAGATCGCTCAGCAGCTCAAACGAAAATCCGCGATATGGCTAGTAGTCGCCAGTTGCGGCTTAACACTCCCTTGGCCAAGAAAATACAAACAAGTTCAGGTCTAGGTTCAATTTCTTCCACTCATAGTCAAGCAGACTTTGAGGAAGACGTCCATTCGGAGTGGGAGTGGGTAGTGGCGAAGAGCAAGTGATCATAATAAAGACTACCCTTGAATGGATCTACTCAGTTGTTGTTTCTAACGAATTTCATTCTGCAGTCGGACGCGTATTCATATTTCCCCATTCCTCAACCTTATACAAGCGGCAAAATAAGGCTGCACCCTTCCTGATCGTCCTGCTGGGGCTAGACGATCAGAAAGGGCGCAGCCTTATTTTGCCCAGCGTCCAGCAGCGTCCCGGGGGCTAGGGAATTGGAGGTATTGAACTAGCGTCCGCCAGCGTCTGCAGCGTCTACCAGCGATCAGCGGCCAGTAGAGCTGGAGCGATAGGCACAGCTGGCACAGTACGAGGAGATACGAGGGTCTTCTATCTCCATACTCTCCACTCTCGGACGGTGCTGGTAGCTGGTAGACGCTGGCAGACGCTGGCAGACGCTAGATTGATATCTATACTTTCCTAGTCGCTGACGCTGCCGGACGCTCGGAACGCTGGCGGACGCTGCCGCAGAGTATGAACGCGGCCTTTATGAAACCTCCACTGGGAAAATAAATGTCGTACTGAAGATCAGAACCACCTCCCATTGACCCTCAAATATCCATTAGGTTTGGCCAAACACTTCGTGGCGCTGAAAGTGTTCCTCCTCGAAGTGAAGGCCATATACGTGATCAGAGCTAGTTCTTCGTAGCTAAAATATAGACTGTCATGTTTCTATTGATAAACGGTTTTAGGAACATGCTGCGGTTTGAACCTTGGATATCCCATCAATCCTGCTCGTGATCTGGGGCCAAGGATTTTCGCTCATTTCATTTATGGGCCAGAGGTGTGGACGTGAGTCTATGAATCTTTCAAATTACCCAACCTTCTCATATATAGAAGGGATTTTTCGTCTCCTGTTAACACATTCCGGTGTGTCACAGTGTGTCATACTTGTCTGCTCCCTGTGGCCACGTGACACACATGGTGTGTCATGATCTTCAGAGGCTAACATACTGTTACACGAATTCTCTTAGTTGTTATATCCTTGTAAGGGTACCAATTCCTGTGTATGGTTGGGCCATGAAAAGCTCCTAGAGTGTGTAAAATATTTTTTTGAAGTATGACTGATTTATAAGACCATCATGCTATAATGCATCGCACATAAAACAATTAGCTGACAGACTGATCTGCTGACGCCACCACTGTGCCGACCATGATTTTGGCACACCCTTATAGCGTGACGCCACTGAGCGCCAGTTTGGCGCTGCGGCTTTTTGCATTCCAATCGAGGAAACATGCGTTTGAGAGGATGATCAGGAATTCTCACAGAACTTAGATACGTTCTTGAAGCCGGCGCTATTTGACGCAGTTTGGCGCCAGTTTGGCGTTATGACATCTTTCACGGAAATCGACATAGATATGCATTTGGAGGTTAGCGGGGTCTCTGATTAGTATCTCCAACGGTGACTTCACGCGACGCCACAACACGCCAGTTCAGCGCTATGACATTCTTCGTCGAAACAATGTAAGCTTACGAACTAGGATAAATGCATACATAATATTCGTGTTTCGCTTCATTGAAATCAGATGTGGATCTGTTCATACTCTGCGGCGGAGAATCGGCGAAAACGGCGTCCCGGAAAAGTGCCCTCTCGATAGCTGACCATCGAACGGAGGCAGTTGCCAGGGCTTAGAGAGAGAGAGAGAGAGAGAGAGAGAGAGAGAGAGAGAGAGAGAGAGAGAGAGAACATTCGAAAAACGGAGAAACTCGCTTACTAAGAGAGTGCAGGCGGTGTGTGCGCTTGCGACGAAGTGTGAACGCTATCTAAGGGACCAAGCTTTTCAAGCTCTGCATGCAAGGAGGCTACACGTGTCGCTTCATAGTGTATGCCGGTAAGGACATCAGCCGGCAAGGATCGGTAGCTGGGACATTGTGCTGAAGCTGATGGACGGATTACTTGACAGCGGAAGATGCATTTACACCGATAACTATTACACCTCAATTTCTCTGGCCGAAGAACTGCTCGTCCGGGATACTCACCTGATCGGTACCCTTCGCAAGAACAGGAAAGGTGTACCGAAGGAAGTGCTCTACAAAAAATTAAGAAGAGGCGAGCAAGTAGTTCGAAAAAATGGAACATCACCGTATTAAAGTGGAAGGACAAAAGGGACATTCTGATGCTCTCGACTAAACATGACGGCACCAATCATACTACTAACACAAGCCGCATGTCGTAGAGGACTACAATCAGGATTGTCACACTGCGGAGATGTGTCAGAGATCGATTTGTCAGACCAGATGGCCGCATATACCCCTTTTGTTCGCGAGATTACGAAATGGTATCTCCAACTGGCGTTTCATCTGATCACTCAAACGACTCTAGTAAACGCGTGGAAACTTTTCAACATCATCACGACTAGAATGCCTTTTCATTCAAATGCCAGCTAGTTGAATATCTACTACAAAAAACCATTCAGCCACGCGCCTGTGTTCGAAAACACGAGCTTGTACATTTACCAGGACCAAGACGACAAGCTAGAAGAAGGTGCACAATCTGCTACCAAAAGATGACAAGCCAATATTACTCCAAGTATGCGGCGGCTCGGTGCAAACGAACAGATACACATTGCAGCGCATGTGGCAGATTCTTCTGCTTAGAGTGCTTCCAGGAGAAACACCGATCGTGTACAGGAGCTTGAACCTAAAGTACCGCAGTACTGTAAAGTCTTGTTAGGAGCTGTTTGGAATGAGAAAAGGACCATTCGTTTTATCAGAATACTTCTCTGTGCAGCGAATTGTTGAAGAGCTGAAGTTTTGTTATTGTAGCGTGTTTCACCAATAAAATCTTTCACATTTCACATATCAATGAAAAAACCGAATGTTGCGATATTCTTTATTTTCTATTCTTATGCGATATTCTTCAAGCGAGCCGTTGCAAACTGGCGCGTAGTGGAGCCAAATGGCGTCGGCGCTCAAAATGGATGTCATATTCAGGACCACCACCCATCAATACCCCAAATGCAAAATTTCATCAATTGCGTTGGGAACGATCGTTGCGCCTAGTAGGCGCCCAGTGGCGCCAAACGGCGCCAGCGCCAAAAGCGAATGTCATATTCGTGTTCGCGATCCCTGAATACCCCTAAATGCAAAGTCACATCAATTTCGTCAAAAGTGATCGTGGCGCCAAATAGGCGCCCAGTGGCGCCAAATGGCGCCAGCGCCAAAAATGAATGTCATATTCGTAATTGGCATGTGAAAGAACCCCAAATGCAAATTTTCCGTGTGAAGTAACCAAGGAGAAAGAATCGCGTCTAAAACCTGCCCCGTGTGGCCACATGACACACCATGTGTGTCACGCCAGCCTCGCATCGAAAAAGGCCGCGGTCACACGTGAATGCCACGCGAAATAGGCGTCGGTCCGGAATTCTGTTAATGATACCACATTGAAACCCCGCGTATGTGGAAGCCAGCGATTTTGGTAAATCCGCTGCTTGGAAGAATACGTGTTCCTCAAATGGGCGGAGTCCGTTGATTGATTCGAAATTGACTTGAAAAAAATTGAACAAAATTGAAAGACTCCCCCATTCGAATCCATAACCACTACCCAAGCGACTATGAGTCAAAGAGATCGCCACTTCAAATGCACAAGGAAATACAACCTTGAGCTAGCATTTGTTTGTTGCAGCTACCTCAAGATATTTACTTGCAGATTCCATGACTACTACTTTTGGATACCTATAATAGCTCCATTGTTTGGTGGTATATTTGCGGGATGGCTTTACCACGTATGCATTGGAGCCCACATTCCGGATCCAGCAGATTACAAAGCCATGCAGGAAGGTGCGGACTCACTATTGCGCGAACACGCGGAACCATTACTAGCCCATACACAAAGCGGAGAGAAGGACGAAAAGAAGGAGAGCAAAGAGAAGTGAGCAGATTTTTCATCTCAACACCGATTCTTATTTTTCTCCAGTAGAATCTCAATTAAACGAAAGGACTTGAAGAGATTTTTAAAGAGACGCTGTTTTCAGGGATGCACCCTAAAAAGCAGAGTCTGCGAAAATATTATATGATTCCAACAGTTGGAGATATGATATGATATCAACAATTGTGGTTATTTCAACAAGAAATGTTAGCGTTATTAGTTCATTTTATGCTATTTTGTTTTGGTCCAATAAACTCATTATTTGGATTGCTTGCTGTGATCATCACTGGCGAATGACGTCTGGACCAGATTTGTGTGTCGGAGATGAACTATTTGGAAAGTTAAGGCACCGTTCGTACATTGCGGCGCGTCCACCAGCGTCCACTAGCGCTCCCAGCGTCTGCCAGCGCATAGCAGCTTTCCTCAGCGAGCAGGACTAGAGAGTATGGGGAAGTAGGAGGGTGGCAAACAGCTGGATCAGGCTTCGCGAGATTGCGGTTGTGCAAGCGCAACTACACTACAGTGTACATCAATTTATTTACTACACGATAAAACTCGTGCGAAAAGGTCAACAACAACAGCGTTACAAAGTGGTTGAATGACATATCCGCATTTTGAGCTAGATCTAAAACTAAAAATAAAATACGAGCAAAGCAGTATGAGAGAAGAATACAATATAAGGAATAATAAGGTGGCTTACCTATGGTCAAAGGACTCGCTGGCTCTAACACGTATTTAGATAAGTTCTGAGTACTCCACAAGATAGTGGCATAGACGTCTTTTACATAGCTTTTGGCAAAAAGGAACTATTGCTAAGCGTAAAAAAATGACGTCGACAATGCAACTTGGCTCTGCCCACGTCTAGCTTCAGCCTAAAGCCTCTTGTCACTGAGGTCACTGAGGACAATCAAAGTGTGTTCGTGCGCAGAAAACGCGCCATTAATTGGGACAAACAATGCGTATTATGCGCGACAATCTAAGTGTGTTCAAGCGCACAAAACGCCGTCAAACCCGTTCTCTGCCTTCTTGTTGAAGCGCGCATGCGACAAAAAGTGGTGGAAAACGAGTAATACGAACGATATGATACAGTCATATCATTTGCTCGCTTTAACAACTGGTGGAGAACGGGTTTGGCACCGCGCCAAACTCATCCCGCCTGACACGCCCAACCGTCCGCAGCGAACTACACTTTATTCAAGTATTGTCTACATTACACCACCGTTCTTGAACTGTACGAGAACTGTTTGCAGCTCACCCCTTCCAGAGAAAGCTCACCGTTTGTTTGCACATTTACTTCATGAACTGTACAGGATGCAGTTGTTCTGGGACCTGTTTTATTTAATTCTGTTTATAAAAATGCGAGAAACATGATTCACCAATCAGAGAAAGGTTTCTTTGTTTGTGACAGCATTATCAAGTACAACATGAGGAGTGTGCTGCTAATGCTGTTGCTAATTTTTGTTAGTAATGTTGTGCCTCACGAGGTTGGTAGGTGGAACATTTATTAAATCGGCCTAACGTTTCGACTGATTCGTCGTCTTCGGAGGCCTAAAAGTGATTCGAAATTCAGATTTATGCTCTACACCACCAAGCGCTTCATCTTCTCTAGCGGTTCGACATTCTGTCGAGATCCTCGAAGAGAAATCGAAGCAATCCAGAGAACAAACTCACGGTTCCAAAAAATCTGCTATCACTTTAGAGCGTTAGTAGATGACGAGTAATGCGTACTGTTCAGTCTCCTGATATTAGCAAAAGTGGGAGACGCACGTAATGCGCTTTGATGTTCTACAGCTCGCAGTGCAGAATGAATGGTGCCGGTTCGCTTACCATTGAAGGACGCTCATCTCGATTTTTCATAGATGGATTCCCTGTGGAAATTCAGAACGCTTCTAGAACTTTTCTCACACGAATTCCCGTCTCATGCCAACACTGTACAACTAAAATCGGCGCCATTATGTTCCTCAGGCTTGTGCCTCTCAAGAGCTGTAGAAAAAGTACTGCGTCTCATGCTAGCCGGATGTTCCTTGATACGAAACGGCTAGGAACTTTCCAGTCTCCCCAGTATAGGTTGCGTTACATGCTTGACATCCGATCTGATAAATTACGTCCCTATAGGCACAGTCTTCTGTCCTACCATGAGGGCAAATAACACAACCTTCTGACATACACTGCCTATCATAGAGCCGATTTCGAACCAGTTGTCGTTTTATGCTTCCGTTAGGATATTCACTAACTGAACATCGTCGTGCAACTGCGCTCTTCTAATGCTGTTGTTAATGATAGCAGCTCTATTATGGATCTCGGAGAGCGGTCACATAATAAGCATTCATTTATTGGTAAAGCAGGGTGGGTGATTTTCACTGGAGAACACAACATCAGACGAAAATTGTGGAGGGAAGGAGGAGAGGTTGCGTGATCGTTGACACCTTGGTTATTCGGAATACCTCCTCCAAACAGCCTCCGTATTCTAATATAAAATGACATTCTGGCATGTGTCGAGTCACAAAGCTCTATATCTATGAATCTATGAATTCTAGGCGTGAATGCCTTCGGTACAAGTTGAAAGACCGAGGAGACTTGCTTACCCAAACCCTTTAACAATCTTCATGGCATCTTTACTAAGAGGTAAACCACATCGAAGAGGTAAGCTGAGGTGAAGTTGACGCTGGCATGCCTTGTTCGTAGTCATAATCATGAATATTACCAAAGATTCATGTCTGCATGAATCTATT
>MU915841.1:4605-15951 GCA_036418165.1 Cooperia oncophora
GGAAACTGGAACAAGTTGATGGAAAGTTGTAAAAATTCAGGAAGATGGAAGGTAGAGAGGAAAAGGCTCGTTGAGATAAGGAAATCTGTGGAGGGAAAGAGGCTTACTGACGCGATCTACTACCCTTTTGACCATGTCGGCCAGGTTTTTTCTCCTTTTCTAATTGCTTTTTCCGAATCCCCTCGAAACGCTGTCCTTTGGCACCGCGGACAAGACCGAAGGTACCGAAATTTCATTTTCTATCGCCTGTACTATGAGAGGAGAGCATTTGGGAATTAGTGAGACTTCTCCTAATATTTCCGCTATGCTTCAATATTCTTAAAATAGTCCATGAGAAGAGAGGCGAAACCCCCTCCCTCCTGATCAGGAAAAATTTCATACGAAAGCGATTGAAGATTGCATCGCTATGAATCATATTGTATAGACGATGACGTGCGCTAAAGAAAATTCTACCACATGGTGTTGAAAATCGTCACGAGCTTCCTCCCTTTACTTCAAAATTCATTCACTCTCAAAAACTAGTTTTTAGAATTTTTATTCTTTTGTTCTTTTGGGTTGTCTAGTGATGAATGACCCTAAACGACAATTGTTTCCCCCGGACCATTGCCACCTAGTCTTGCAATTTCTGAAAGAATGCAGTCTGCCTAGCGAAGCTTCTCCATTGTTTTGCTCTTGGGACAATTGGCCCAAAAATGTCATGCCTAAGGACAATTTTACTTTGCCACCATTCTTTTTTGTTGCCTCATCAGTAAAGAAATCCTGGTCCTTGAGATTGATCTCTTCTTTCCGCATGCTTTTTTTTGCAAAATTCCGCACAAATCGATACTTGCATCAGCATTCCTCGGAGATGGTCGATGTATGCAAAACCAATACAATAGCTCGTTCCTCAGCCTAATAATGAAAGTAGACGGAGCAGGGTTGGTGTGGAGCCTGCTTTGAAGTCTAACGGGAGCGAATTTTGTTCTCTTCAGAGAAGGTATTTCATCCCTATGGGGCCTACTAATTACCCCTGAGCCAGATGAAATGGTTACTCTCCACCCAAGCGCTTTTGCAATTGTGAATGGAAGTTGAATGCGTGGCGCATCCAGTGAGTTGTTAGTGCAAATCGCCCGATTCCAGCTTCCTGCTGATCCGTATTAAAAAATTGAATCGCCTTAACCTACCAGGTACAAGGTGCTGCGGCAGGCAGGGCACATCGTGAGTTGTAGATCCCGAGCGAGGGGGCCGTATTGGATCATAGGAGGTAGGCGGGGAGGGGTCACATTTGCCCACGACAAAATGTTCTCAGTCGTTGACTTTTCGCGGTTTTTCCTCTTTCAAGCGCTGTCTCTACTTGACGGCCATTTTTCGTAGAGAATGGAGGGATTCTTGGAAAACTCAGGAAAGCAGGAAGTTGGTTGGTAAGATGAGGGACGTGGGGCGGGCACTGGGGAGGAGGGAAGAAGTACCAGAGGAGGAAGCTGGTGAGGTTCGTACTTCGCGGGAGGGTCGTATTTTGCACAAACATCCTCAACGGCAGGACGTGCCCTTTGCCAGGTGACTTGACTACCATTCAAACGGTATGAGGCATATTTTCTTCCCGTTGGCCTCTGCGAACACCGCCTAGCCATCAAGTTATTCCATTCTTCCCGAGCCCGCTGAATAGGGTTTGTTCTGAACCCTTTAATACAGCCACCTGTAGCAATTTTGCCCTCGTAGCACTGCAATATTCTCCTATTTTTAAGCCCACATTATGCATCTAGGGACTTAAAACTACAGCCAGGTTTGCACCATGAGCAACGTACCGTACCATTGACAGCTAACAGCATCGGCACTATTCGCATGCAGCTAACCAGTCTGCCCCTCTTTTTTTTTGCCAAATGGCAGTCATTTTTAACGTGCCTAACCTTCCCTCTCAACTATAGTTTCTAATTGCCCCTAATGTTTTTCAACGACCGTAAAAATGCATTGCTTAGGAGGGACGCTGGGTCCGAAAGAGGGACACCAGTAAACCCTCTATAAATGTTTCAATTAAAGCGCACGTTTTTTTTTTCCCGGAGAAACTTGCTGCAATGACTGAAGCGATTGGAGAGGATGTGTCGGGTGAGGGGGGGGGCGGAAGGAATCAGCAATAAGATGTCATGAATATGAACCACAGATGTTTTATGAATGACGTCAAACACTAAGCATTTACAACAATTTGACTTGAATTACTCTGGCCTTACCGGGTTTCTAACTACTCTCCACAAACCCCTTTTAACGCCTCAACAACTTCCACATACTCCTCTCTTCCCTACACTCGCTCCCGCTTATAGTTGGCCAATCTTTGTGAGGAGATCCGCGTGCGGCGATACAGTGAAAGAAGCACCGCACAGTTGGGACCGCCTTATTATGTACCCTGCGACTAAACAATAATGATTTGGTCATGATAATTGCTGCCGCATTTCGAGTCAACTAGCTAATGAAATGTTCTACCAATTTCGCGAAATTCGACTATGTCCTGCCCTACCCGTTCCTTTGGTCCACCGATATCCGTCTCGACCGTTCACTTTGCTTGTCCGACCCCATTTCAGTTTTTTGTCATCGTTGAACTCAGCAGGGTTTAACGACGACATGGGGCCGGCTCGGTCTCATTTTCCCACTCGATTTGCTTCACATCCCGAAGTACCGGTCGAGCCATGCCCCTTCTCTACTGCATTTCATTTCTGCTTTGTTTATTTTCATTTCGACGTTTACATTTCATCACGCAGAGCAGTACACGTCGTAATATTCAAATGCAGGTGCGATTTCAGGTTTGACGCGCGGTTGCTCTCGCGCCTTTCGGGCGCCATGGCGCCTGCGCCACCGCGTGCTCACGATCCGGCCAATGGCACTGCACCACCAGACACCACACCGGCTGCTTCGGAGAAGTTGTCCCGCTGTCAAACGGCAACATGCTCGGCCACTTACGGATCGCCTCTTAGCAGGTCAGTTGTGTGGGTCTCTAAGCTCTTGGAATTTCTTTTATTGAACTTTTTTTCTCTTACGAAATAAGACAGCTCGAGTTCTATTCTTTCTACTGCCGCGAAAAAAAAGGCGCAGTTCGGCGACGGGGGGGGGGTGCATTCTGCACCTTCGCTGCTTCGTTAGTTTCGGTTTAGAAAGCCTCACTCTGCTTGAACCTGTGAATTCTTTGGAAGGTTAAGTCGAGCTGCTTTGCAAATGTTTTTTTTTCTATTTGTTGATCTTACTCATTTCACGAGCGCTATTCCTTTCCCTCGTCCCGTAGTAGAACTGCCTGCCCTTCTAACACGCCCAGTTTTTCCGCTTTGAAGTGAAATTTCGTCAAAAGTAAGTTGAGAAGATGATAGGTAGGACAGGAAAGGGAGTTGCCCTACTCCATGCGCCGTATGCTCATGTAATGCTCACTGGCAACAGGGGTCTTATTAGCGTTTTCGACGTCTTGATTTGCTCTTTTCCTCACCAGTATCCCACTTGCCACGTGATCTGTCTTAGTATCCGATGTGGGAGCATGGGCCCCACGTTCATTTGCTATAATACTTGCGCGTAGGATGCATTTTTGGAGACATTCCTCCCATCAAGACGCAACGCCCATCCTCCTATTGCTGGGTAAACTGCCCATGATTACACCTGTCCCAAAACGAAAGTATTCTACTGGAAGCAAGGCCGTCGTCACGTTCAATTGAAGTACGCAGCCACACCTTCCCCATCTTGCAGATACGAAGCGGTATGGTTATTTGCCCCACAACCTGCAAATGGCGTTTGCGGAGGGGCAGTTGTCAGACGACATAAAAGTTTGTCAGCGATTTTCATGAGCCCGTCTTGATCCGGTTCCAGAATCACGCGAAGAACTTGGAGTGAAGGAGAAGAACTTCTGGAATCTCCTCTAAATCGTCGTTAGTAGCGCTAGTGACGGCGCCAACTGTCACTTATCGTTGATCGCGCGATTAATCGCGGTCAAATGGCGACAGAACTGCTCAGCGAGGCACTTTTTAGTTCGGGCACCACGACGACGACGCCGATGTTGACGGACAGTCAGCGATCGCGCGATGGCGATACTGGCATGAACAAGGTCGCTCCGAAGTTTTTCACTGTACGCCGTTTTGTCTTCTTCTGCGCGTTGACCGACTCGGCTCAGAGCAAGGACGAGTCGGTTCCTTGACCTCATAGATATATCTATGCGAGGCGCCTGCAAAAGCGCAACTAATCGACGAATATTGCTGGAGACGTATCGTAATGGTCAAGGGGGGGGGGAGAGGGGAACACAACTTAGAGCTATCTCTCGCTCTCGCTCTCGCTCGCGCCATGAATGGAGCTAAAATCCTGCATGGAACGACAACAAATCATCCGGTTGCCCTCTGGGGACAAGTCTGCTGAAGCCAGAAGCAAAAGCATTGGAAATGACGGAATCAGACATTGGCCTTCCGGCCAAACCGTACAATAGGCGAAAGCACTCAATCTGCGTCGAATTCAGCTTTCGAGAGTCCCAGTCCTGGTCAGTGAACTTCATATTCTCCCCAGATAACAAATTAACCACCTGCTCAGCAACAAGAACTCAATTTTTCCGTATGATACTGATCTGGAATTTTACTGTGTTTTGATGGGTGATCTTTACAGGCGCAATGAAAAGTAGGGCGTGCCTGTTTGGCTGAGGGGGGTGTGGGACGGCGTCTCGCACATTTGCTTCTTCTGCTGGTTCATGTTTTTAACAGGTCTCACTTGGGTGACACCTGTGTGCTCTTGTTAAATTACGGAGTGGTACATGACGCATACTTCGTCACAGGAATTTACGGAGTCTTCACAGCGGCTCTGATACAAGCCTCCTGTCGAGTTACCACTCTGTCCCCACCAGGCCGACCTGTGCCAAAACCCGTTCCCAAGCTCTTGCGCCAAATGTGTTACAAGTTGATTCTCCCTGGAATCATGCTTCCTATTGTAAGCCAGACTGGATCGGGTTCTCACTAAGGTGGAGCACAGGAAGGAAGGGTTACGCAGAATGAGCAGGATATCCTTGGCATGAGGAGGTATCTGAGTAATCTACCACCTTTACTCATAAAACAGAAGTTATTTTTCCCTGTTACGTTGGACAAGGATTCTGGCCCATTCACCGTTGCATTCCACTTACCCTTCGTTGGGCCTTGAACAGAACAGTTAAGTGAATTCTACTCCATAGAGGTTACGCTCTTTGTCTTGGCTCGTTTTTGGCCATAGGAGATAGAAATCAGAAAAAAATGCCTATTAACCTGACAGCTTGCTTTTCACCGTTCTTTGTCAACCTTCTGCGCTCGAACTTCGTTTCTCAAAGTTCTCAAAATATTTTATCATGAAATCCTCGAAAGTCATTGATTTCAGCGACTCTAGTCAGAATCTCTATGCTTCCGTGGATAGTATTGATGACGGTGGATCGCAAAACATCTATGCTCCTCAGGTACGTAACCCTTCTCCTTTTACAGTTGCAGCGGCCAGACCAAAAGCTAGGCCATTTATTTCGAGACCGCACCTAGTTGGCCCACATTTGTAAAGGAGACAATAGCGATTTTAAGTGACATGTTCGGCCTTGATTGAGTACTTAAGCTACTTCAACTAGTTCTTTTGCCTCGTTCCTGTCAATTAACGGGTTTAACTTCCTACCGATACCAGTAAATCTTATGAAACCAAGTGACACAAGAGACTTCAGATACAGGAGTTAACAGGTTCTCTACAAGGTGGCCTGTGGATGCCTCGCTTAGTATACTTGGTGCCCCCACCGAGCCGAACCAGAGCCATAGTCACCAACAAACCTACGGCTTAGGCGTAGGGGCTTTCACCTCACCTGACATCCCTCATAGGGGCTAAGCTGTCGAAGCGTCGGATGCAGGAGAGATCGTATTTGACCGCTGGAGAGGGTGGGGAGGGGGAAGGAGGGGGCTCGCATGTGGCCTGGAGAACTTCTTGATTGGCTTTCCTGTTTCATCGTGCGTCCCTGTTCCTTCCGCTCTTCCTCCATCGTCCTAGTTGTGGTGCGAAAACTCAGTGAAACGTTATGTACGGCGGGGAAGGGACTAGTGATATGATAGGTAGGGTGGGGAAGAGGTCACATCCAGAGGAGGAACTTTGGAGGGGCGTCGTATTTTGCAAAAAATTTTCCCAGCAGTAGCGTGTCCTGTACGAGATCTTTGTTCAAAGCCTGCACACCATTGTTGAGACTTCGCGAAATTTCACCTTTAGATGTTGCCGAGTTTCCTGCCACAGAACCAATTCGTGCCGGTGTCGTATGGACCGCCACCGTATGCTCAACTGATGGAACCACCACGTTTCTGCGCCAAATGTGGACGAGATGCCACACAGGAGGTGGTGGGTGGCACGGAGCCACCACGCGAGCAGAAGAATCCCTTCAGCCAGACGGAACGTCGAAACCCATTCCAGCATAATCCATTCCAAAAGGGACACGATGAGAAACGTCGTGCCCCGTACGCCATACGTGACATGTGGAAAGACGGCGGCGATGACGGCTACGGTGGAAAAATGCGAAAAGAGGACGAGACGATGGATGGACAGGAGGTAGGAAGGGGTTTTCGGCGTGTGCAGACACCTAGAGACTGCCTAATGAGACTATTGTTGTTATTTGCAGTGCGGCTGGAAACCAGGTCGTGGAAGTGGGCGAAATCCCTTTTCAACACCGGCGAACAATAGCCCGAACCAGTACAAGGGTCGTGAGCCAAGGGATTCAGGTGGGTGGTCACTCTTCTCGAATTTTTCGTTTAACTAAAAATCAACTTGACGGATTGCCTAGATTTTTATGATGTTTTCGAAAGTGATCTTTTACAGAGCAACGTGAGAAATTCCGTAAACCGGCGCCACAGTGCCCACAGTGGGAGGACCGTCATCATCGTGTCAACAACAACTGTCCACTATGGCATCCGTACAAGATGTGCTTGTGAGTTACCTTACCATGAACTGATTTGGGGAGCTGTTCGGCTTGGGGGGGTCCTGCACTTTCACTAGTTCTTTTTGTTAGTTCATCTTAACTAACAGATTACACTATGTTGAGACCTGCAATTTCTTGTACAATAGCGAAACGGAGCAAAAGAGCCAATTTGGTCACCGAAATGTGCAGTCTTCACAAGTGGCCTGTACGAGATTTGCCGAAAGCCATTTGGCGCCCCCACCAAACCGACCAAACCGATCTACGCTGGGACGCTACCAGGGCCGCCTGTTACCCTCCCTGCTCGATGGCTTTTGTCCTTACAGTAATTCTACGTGAACATCACCAGGAAGCCACTGGTCAAGTAGTCCGCGGCGTGGAGTTGGCGAGCGCGTGTGGAGTTGGGTGGTTTTGTATCTTACTGGCAAGGTATCCTTCAAACCGCTTGCTCTCCTTACCAGTGTAACCTTTCTTGACGTGAGCACTTAGCATTGTTCGTGCCACTCTGCATGAATTCTTTATTGAAGTTCCGTTTGCTAAACTGCTGCGAAATTTCATAAAGCGCTGGAAGGACTAGAGCGGAAGAGCCATGTTCTGGCAACGCGACGGAAGCACTGCACACCCCAGTAACCTGGGCGGATTTCGGTCTGCAAAGTGAGACAAAGGACAAAGTGTGCAGCTGCCATGACACTGGTGAATGTCTTCTTGCGTGACTTGCCGCTGTCTGCGGAAAATCCTGCAGAATGCGATTCCGCTGCAAAAGGTTCTGCCCTGGACCCTCCCCCTTCCCCATCGCCATTCTATCTACCGCCTATAATCTTCGTAAATTTCTCTCAACTTCTTTATCACTTTTCCGGAGTATTTTCGAAATTCCCGTATATTTCTCCAGAAAACGACCTCTAATGTTTGAGTGGTGGGGGAGGTTATAGCAATCGTAAAACGGAAATAACGGCGAAAGTCGTCATTCAAAAACATCTTTGTAATAGGTAAATACGACTCCTCTCCACCTCCAGCATCCAAATACGACCCCCTCGTTTGGGATCCCCAACGTGAGATGTGCACTGTTTAGTGTGGAGCAACTAACTGTCGTACCAGCTGCTTCATACTTCTCATTTGTATGAAGGCCACAGGAAGCAACATCTCCTTCGCTGCTTTGAAACGTTGCATACCGTTTGCAATTATCGCTTCAACTCGCATAGAAGATATGTTTAATTAGAAGGGAACTACTGAGGAAACGTGTACAGTGTTGAATATTGGCGGGGTAAATTATATAGATAAATGATTCAGAGTGTCTATCCAAATTGTCGTTCGCGGCGCTTGGATTGGTGGCTATGCTCATCCGCTTCTGTAGCGAGGACGAGAATGTGAAATGCTGCCGAGAGAACAAAGGGAAAATCCCCCCACCACAGCTCAATCAGTTTGGATCGCATCCCAATGCGCGTGCGAATTTCATTCAATTCACAGATTATTTTTCGTGATTTCTTGGAGATACCACTAGTTTTTCATTTTGGCTGCGTTCTTCGGGGTATCTCCTTCATCTTACCCGTAAGATTTAATCCTACCCAGCTCCAGTTTAGTGGGCTTCTCCATTCTGCGTTTTTTTACGTTCCACAATGCGTATTGCGGTTCGTGGTTTCCCCACAAACCCCCTCCCCCGATTTGTTCTGATAGGAATTCTTCAATTGGTGACTGTCGGGTTAGGTGGGAGGGAGGGAGTTCTGCCCTTGCGCTACAACTATTTTGCTAGTTTTTTGTGGGACAACAGACCGAAGTTGAAGAACAGTTAGTGATTCATAGTTTTTTTCGCAGCGGATGCTAGGTTGTGTGGGTATGTGACAAGAGAATCGTAATCCGCTGCGCTGATGAGCGTCGCGTGCCGACCGGTCGCGCCCTTAATGAGAATTAGAGGCCGAAGTGTGCGACAAACAAGGCATCTGTAGAACCGGAGGTAACCACAATGCCTTTTTGTCCACAAGAAAATCTGGTGCTCTAGTTCCCATGGCCGCGCGCAGCGACAAACTACGATTCTCTTGCCCGTCTCCCAGGTTGTGCGGGGAGAGGGCGGGGGAGGGGGAGGCTGGGTTTAACGCGGCGCCAGCTCGATTTCCACCAGTTGTTGTCGCTGGCCTTCTTTGACAATTTATGGAGCCGCGCCAAACCGAACCCCCTCCCCCCTTGACACGCCCCAGCATCCATAGCAAACAAGACTATACATATATCATGTTGTTCGAATTTATATGGTTTTCCAGAACTTTTTACATGTAAATGATTCTTTCAGAACCTATGTCGACTGATTGTGGATGGGCCGGTATCTGGGCCGAGCACTAAACCAAATATTCAAAACACCAAAAAACACATTTGCTTATTCCATCACGCATGGGTCTTGTAATTTATCATAGAGTAGTTCTATGCTGCCGGCCACACACAACTGTTCGCCTTCGCCAAATGTGTATATTTTTTATTTTAAAGATTCTATTAAAATAATAAGTTTTTAACATTAATTATTCATTTGTGTTCATGTGGGTGTGAGATGTGTGGGATTTCGCCCGCTGTCTGGCCCCTCCCGCTTCTGGGAGGCCGAATGCGGTGGGCGGAATTACTTCACGCCCGCCCCGTTGCTGCGTCAGCAAAACTGTGATAGGTGTACAGTTCCACGTTAGGAGAAAATTATTGTTTATCGATCGATTTAAAGGAAACGCAATCGGATCGATACCTATCCGTTCTATATAGTCTTAGGTTCTTTCGAAATGTATTCATTTTACGAGTAAGGATTTTGAATCGATTCGACTGCGTTCATCTATAAGTTTATTGTGTGTTTTAAACGTCGATCTATTGATTTATTGATTAAGTAATGCCTTTTCTGAGCGCCTCACCGAAAGTGCCTTCCGTGTGTACACTTGTGTTTTCGATTGCTTGATAAATAAAGTTTATAAATTAATGTTGAAAACAGTTTCGAATCAATCCAGGCATGCTTCCTGAACCAGAAACTTCTTGTTGCTGAGGAAAATTTTTGGAAAATACACCTCCCCCACCACAGATTTTCTCCTATGGCATACTACTTCTCTAACCACTAAAAACGACCCATGCGCTGGGACAACGTAAGACGACAGCCCTGACCACAGCACTAGAGGATTTATGGAAGCAACCAAAAAAGTGGAAATATTTCAGGCGATTGACGCGGAATATAGTGAATCGCTCCTTTGAAGGCACGCTTCCCGTTAATCTGATGTGCAAACGCCTTTTTCGCACATGGTAGTCCATGGTTACGCCCACTGGCCATCGCTACGCCCAACTTTCTTTTCTGAAGGCTTCCTGGTGGTGGGGTTCTTCCACTACTAGTCCAGTACTAGCACTCTCCTTCACAAATGGCGAGACGAAGGTGATACTGAGAAAGAGCTAGCACCAACGAATGAGAACTCGTCCGAGCACGCCCCTCCCCTCTTCACGGCTAAGTTCTCAGCTTTTTGAAAGGGCCAGGAGATGTAGGAGAACGTGTCCTGCGAAAAAAAAGAAACCATGGGGTGACCACCGAAACGCGTAAATACCAAAAGCGTCTTATAGTCTTGTTAGCTGCGGATACTGGGGCGTGCCAGAAGTCTGGGTTTGGCACGGGGCCAACCCGATTTCCATCAAATGCGCGCTGATTGCTTGCCGGCTTCCACATTCGGTGGAGAGCGGGCTAGGGTCATGTTTTCGATGCTGGGACGAGCGGAGTGGAAGGGGTGCCCCCCCCCCTCCCCCAGCAACCACTTCCTCTTATAGCTCGTCACAGCATCCAAAGCGACAAGATTTCTGCCTTTGCCGATAGTTGGTGAGCGAGAGCTGCACGACAGCGAGAGCATGAGAGCGAGAGGCCAAAAAGAGGTACAATTGTGATTTTACAAACGGCAGGGCGTGAAGGGGTTGGATTGGAGCGCTCCTGAAACGCCTTTCTGTCAATGATGGCATCCTCAGTCAGCAACTATTGGCAGAAGGAGCGGTTTTGGTTGCGGTCCAAAGTTCGCTCCTTCATTGGCCCTATCGCTTGCAGGGATCACGACTTCACTTCTCGCGTTCATTTATTATGCAGACACCTGGATAAGGTAGCCCTGTACGCAAGCACAGAGGCCATCCACCACCTCCGCAGCTCAAAAATACATGATAACGACAACATGCGACGACGACAGGGTACAGCATCGTTGTGTGGAACATGCAGTGGGTCGTACTTTTCCGCTGGGGAGGGGGGTCGTATGTGGCTTTGAGAGGAATTTGCTGCGTTGGGAAAAAATTTTCCCGGTTGTTGACTTTTCGCGGTTTTTCCCGTTTCACATGTGCTGTACACTACATTCACCCCTAGGGCACGCCATCATTGTGATGATCACAACGGGGGGTCGTATTTGACCGCGAGGGAGGGGGGTCGTATTTGGTCGTTGTTGGGAGAGGGACTGCCAAAGATCTATACAACTACTATTTCCGATAGTTGT
>MU915842.1:0-13784 GCA_036418165.1 Cooperia oncophora
TGGTGAAACCTGTAAAACTCTGGCGATAGAGAAATGGTACAATTGAGCCACTTTCTTACAAGAATTTACAGGTCTTGACGAAGGTGCCAGTACAGGCTTCACTCAATACCATTTGTTGCCCCCACCAAGCCGAACTGCGCTGCCATTCCTTCTCTCTAACTGAGTTTGAGGCACAAAGAGCTTCAGATCAGGGTACGGCATTAGGACGAAAGGAATAGTGGTGTCAGTACGACCCCCCCTCCTCTCCAATTTCTGTTTCCAGTACTCGCCATTTCTTATGCTAGCTGCCTCTTACCAAATTCTTAGAACTCCCTACCGTCTTCACTGAAACTCATCTGAAATTTTCTCAACAAACCTGATAATTGGCGGGGAAGGGGGGGGAAAAGAGAGAAATCCTCCTGAACTATCACAAGTAGTTGTATGGTAGTTTTGTTATATAATAATCAACAAGGGCAAGGGGCAATACATAGCACGTGAAACAGGAAAATCAACAACCAGGGAAATTTTTTTCGCGGTCCGGAAAAATTTCTATAGAGGCCAGCTATAACCCCCCATCCCACCTTTGCCCAGCGACTATGTACGACCTCTCGATGGGATGCCCCAAACGATGCTGTACTCTTATTATTTTGTCCTCCCCATTATTCTTGGCGTGATAGGTACAATCTTGATTGTTTTATATCTTAGCCTCCTGAAATACGCATTTGGGCTAATTTGGGCTGAGTTTCAGGGTAAATCGCCACATGAGACAGAGCTGTAATGGGCACTTGGAAAGTGATTTGTGCGGGAGTAGTCCAAAGAAAGATACGTCTATATCAGTCCCAGGAGGGTAATATCAGGACAACGGGTAGAAAGATCTATTTTTTTTCAATAGAACAGCACCATTATTTCATTAACAAATATTTTAACCTACGAGAAGATGACGACTTTTTAGCTCCAATCGGACTTAATCATCAGAATTCGAAAGCGCGGGTGAGGGGTTTACTAGGATTCAAAGCGGCATGGAATCAGTTTCTTGATGATAGCCAATTCCCCCATTCCTTATCTGCGTTTACAGAAGACACAACGGGGGCGAGAATTTCACTTCTTGCGGGTATGCTTGTGATTCTCCTGGGTGGTTAGAAGAAAGTGCGTTTGCATTTCAGGTGATCCTTGTTGTGTCGAGGTGCTGGGAACCGCGTTACATGCAGTCTTTCTGTGCGGACACGGGGCGTGCCAGCGGCGGTTTGACGTGGCACCAGCATGTTTCGCCAACCGTGCGTTGTCCTGCCAGCTCCCACGATCGCTGCGGAGAATCTATTATATATCGGTCGCGCGATACCTAGCCTCCTGAAACCCCAGCTTCCGCACGGAACAATACTGTAATATGAAAGGCTCTGTTGTTCTACACTAGAAATCTAAGTGCTGTGGAAGACTCACCGATGTGATCGCTTTATGGAATTCGAGCCACGATGAGCTCATCTGTCCTTGGGCTCCGCAATTTCGGTCAACCTTGGAGTATTAACGGTTTCCGTTCTTGCTTTTTCTTCTACTCCACTTTTTTTCTCGTTGATCGGTGATTTCTTCCCAGCATTCTCGTCTACTCTCACCAAGAGGTTGGCTGCTGCAGGTTTCGACACGAAATGAGGCGCTGTACCGTTTTTAACGGCCGCACTTATCGTGGGAGGTCGTTCGATTAGTACGCTAATGAAGGACATTCGGCAACCCATGAGACTTAATTTAGGGTCAATAGCGTATGTACTATCCTAGTTGATACGTTTTAGAAGAGCTGAACCTAAAAAGTAAGCCTCCAATAATCCTGCCATTTTAGCTCTTCTAGCCTAGCAGCTGGGTGATAAGGCTCAGGACGGAGGTGTCACACTGTGGTTAAGGAATCCTCAACGAGGGGGGTCATATTCAAGTCAAGAGGGAGAGTCATATTTTACTTGCTGTCGTAGACTTGGTGGAGACGTAGTATGGCTACTCCTGGCGGGAAGTGAAGGTGTAAGGAGCAAAGCACTGACTTCGCTCACTGCGATGCGGTGGCTGTCAAGCGGTGGCCGTTTGGGCGCGCCGCCACAGCCGCATCTCTATCGTCAAAAGAATGCGACCAGCGGCTGTCCGCCCAGCGACAAGACGTGGGCACGACCAGTTTCCCTTACCACCTAGCCAGAACCCGAAGTAGCCGACTATTCCTATCGCGCGCGCCTACACAATTCGCCGGCGCGTAAGTATGGGTGAGGCACTCTGTTGAGCGCCACTGCAAGTCCGCGAATGGAAAGCACTGTTCTGAATTGACCGCCGAATCACCAGAGACCAAAGCCGATTCAAACATATTGCTGTCTAGCATGCGCAATATCGAGAAGCGGAGAGGCACTGTGAGCGCGTGTGAGAGACCAGAGGCAGAAGTTGAGAGAAGAGCAACGAGAAACACTAGCGAGACAACAGCCACCCTCCCAAGGCCTTCACGCCATCGTTGCTCACTTTGTGGTACGCGTCTAAGCGTCGCAGAACGAGCTACTATATAAAAGGGAAAAATCGCTGAAACGCTGGACGTGTCAGTGGCCTGGGTCTAGCGCTGCAAGAGTCCGTCCTCAACCACTTGTTGAAGCGGGAGAGCGATAACAACTGGTGGAAAACGGGATGGCACCTCGTCAAACCCAGCCCATGTCACGCCCCGGCTTCTGCAGCGAAAATGACTGCGTTTCGTATCTATAAGACAACCTTGGGAAGTATGGTTGGGAACGGGGTGGACACGAAAAGCGACAAGGTAGCATAATTAGTGCTAATAGCCTTGAAATAAGGATTTAAACGAATCTTTGTGACTGGGATCATTGTACCAAACGACATCCAAACATAATTACTGTACTTGAAATCTTCACTCATCCCGGAGCTCTTCCTGGTCGAGCTTGGTCTTTCAGATGCCCCTCCAAGGTTATCAGCGCCCATAATTCCTAATTAATTCATGGTAAAGGGACGAAGTCTTCGCCGTTGATCAATCCCTTTGTGGGATGCGGCACGCATTCTACTTCCATTCAGAATCGTAGTGGCTTATTGAATGCGATGTGGCCTATACAATGACTTGCGGGGCCAGCCGATGTACAAGTCAGTGTTTTATCCTCCCAGACGAATCTTACTATTTACCGTCCCAGAGGGTAGAAGGCTTGGTTGGCCTGGGCGGGAGCCGATTCAGGGTTAGACCCCGGACCGTGCGCGTGGTAAGCGTGCCACTTGCCACTGCACCACCTCTATTTTTTCAGAATAATTTATGCAGTAGAGCGCAAATTATCGCACCACAATTGGAATAATATTACTTGTGTCACTCTGCCTGAGACGTGAGTTCATGACGGGAATGAATCGAGTGCAAGAGTCTGATGAAGGAACAGAGCAATTTATGCAACTCTGAGAAAACAGCAATTGTTGCGTTGAGTGGACATGTAATCGCTAAGCATTCATCATCTGAGTACTACGACGTGAAGCTCATTTATTTCAGGGCACTCTTGATTGTGCTGACGTATCTCCTACCTCTCGTGACAGCTGCTCAAATCGCTCTTAGTTAGTTGTTGTTACAATTGAAGTTATTCATTGCTGTCGTATGGTTATGGGCGAGTATCAACAAGAGCTTCAGAATGCGCCGTAAATGGGCTGAATTTCCTGTCGCGCCGTTTCATTATACAGTCGTGCTCATATTCACTCTTCATATCCCCAAGGTGTGTGGGTGTGGCCGCGTAGATCACTTGAATGCGTGGCGGTGCTGCACTTTTCGTGGGATATTTTCGTTTTGGGACAATTGTAATGGTGCCTTTGACCAACAAAAGGCAATGTGGCAGTTGTCTCAGATTGGAATATTCCCTCCCCCCCCCCCCATCCAAACCATCCAATGCCTGTTTGAAGGCAGTGCCGCGCGCTCGAGCAACTCATAGGCGTTCTCTCCGCTCAAACAGTAGCTGGCCGCTCAGTCACTAAGTTTATCCCATCTTCGCGGCTTCCTAGTAAGTGACGAAAGCGTTGTGGCCTTCACAAGTGGCAGATCCGACGCCTCTCTAGTTGCCCCGCCCACCGGACTTCAAAGATAATTTCTGTTAAAGATTCAGTTTTTAGCCACGTTTTCCGTTTTTTTTCGGCTTTTTCGGATTTTCGTTTTTTTTTTGGTATTAATATTGAATACGCGGAGAAACCTCCAACCCCCGATCGAGCTAGAGTTGGCAGGATATAATCTTGCTGGCATAAAACGAGCAGGTCCGGAGAACTCGTCCAGCGAGGCTGCCAGGTCTCTGCTTAGGGCATTCTCCATGTTTTTTCGCTTTTTTGCCCTCAGAGTCCTCTTTAATTCATTTTGCGGCTATGTATTTGTAAGTGAGCGCCACTCCGTAGTATACAGTCGCGGGGTTTGTCCCCCCCCCCCTTTGAAGCACGCTGCCACGCCTACCAGGACTTAAGGATATGGATGCGTGTGTGCCTGAAACATAAGGACCTATCGTTATCTATCAAAAGTGGTAAAATATTGTCTACATCGCATTATCGTCCTGTCACGCTGCCTCTGCTGGGAACACCTATGTCCAGGGCACGTACCCTTGGGAATTTTCAGGGGGAAGGGGTGTCATATTTTGTCGCTGGAGGGAGGGTCATGTCGTATTTGGCCTGGGAAATTTTTTTCAATATTGATTTCCCCTGATTCACGCGCGTTACCTAAATCTTTGGGAGACTCCATTGGGGGGGAGGACCGTACCAGGGGAAGTCGCTTTTTCGTGCTTCTTCACTTATGGTTCCCCAGCTTGACTAAAACTCAAAAAACACTTACTCCTTGGCAACAGCCACCTTCGGTGAGGAGTCATAGGTTTTTCCTTGTAATTTTCTTCGTTTAACAATAAATAGTAGAAGAATAGCGAGTGAAGCGAGTAATGATAGAATCGTGCCAATAGAGATTAGCACAATATCGATCGCTGAAAATAATCGATAATCGTTCAGCGACAAGGTGAATGATTTGGCTACCCACTCACCTTCAAAGCATGGCCAAGAGTTCACCGCACGTTCACTATGAAATCGTAGATTCGCATCTGAAATGAGAGCGACCAGTCATTCTACAAAGTCCAAAGTCAAGGATCGACATGAATTTTCGATCGATTACGGGTTCTTGTAAAAATCGATCATGCTCATTTGAATGAACAACATCACAGCGATGTATTGAATGCAAAACATGTACATCATTACGCAAACTATGAAGAGACAGAGAGCTCAGAGAGGGAAAGCGGAAACGGACAGGCACGTAGCCAACAGATGGCCAACGTTGGTTCGCTGGCTAGGCTTCTATGGGGAAAGAGATTCCCCATAGGAGTTCCCCCAACAAGATCCGAAGTGCCTTAAATAGCCCATAAAATGACGATATTAAATTCATCGTCTGTTATGGACCGGGAAGTAGTTCCTCTCAAAATTACACTGTTCGTTAGTTAGTATGCAGAAGACTCTACGGAGATTGAAGGGGAGGGGTGCTATTATTAGATTCCGTTCCTTGCTGGGAAATCATACACGTCATCTGATGAATGATGAAGATGCCTTTGCAATTATAATGAAAGCCCAGGGATTTTATAGGGTCGAGAAAAAAGCGCTCATACGAGAGGGAGGGGCAGTCTGACACCTCTGGCACTAAGGAACTCACTGAACTCAGAGCGCCCCCCCAATGGGACCCCTTTCTAGTTTTTCGAGACGGAAAGAGGAATTCATAAAGGTCTAGGAGATTAGGATTGCCAGGAAGGTCAATAAGATCCCCACTTCTCCATAGTGACCAATAAGGATCCCCACTTCTCCCTAGCGACCGAGTACGGCTCTCCATGATATAGATTCAGGACACGTACTGCCGTCGGAGAAATTCCTAACCAATAGCAATTCAAATATACAAATAACAATAAAATAACAATTCCTAACAAAATAGCAATTCACGCTTAGATTTCTTATCTAGTAGCCCCCCCCCATCCTTCTTCCGTCTACTGTCGTCTTCCTAAATCCTCCTCCTAACCTCCTACCACTTTTGCGGAGTTTTTTTTTAAATTTCTCCACTTTCTCACAAAGAAGCTGGGGGAGAACGTATAAAGTGCATCTGAAGCAGGAAAATAAAATCAAGAAACAAAAGAATACATTTCACTCGAAGGTAAAAGCGACCCCCTGCTTTCAGCGACTAAATACAACCACCCTTTCTGGGGATCCTAAGTGTAGGACGTGCCCTGGGTGCACTCAGCACTAGCTTATAGTTGCGGTCCGGCTTTAGAAGACAACTTTGAAGGAGTCCTTCGGAGCTAGGGGTTCTGCGGCCACCTAGACGGGGTCATGAGTTAATTTCCGCTGCAATAACTTTGAATCGACGTCGGTCACCTGACGGAATGAGTAAATAATCGATGACGTAGAGTGAGTTATGAGTAGTAGCAGTTGTTACAGAGGTTCAGCAGGGTTTTCCCGCTGGCACCCCCGAAACAAACCCACGAGAGGGTTTGTCCCTTGGTATACCTATTACCTCCAGAAACCCTTGGCAGCACTCAGAGAGAACTCCAACATGATGAGTAGAGAAAAATTGGGGGCCCTCTTTTAGGTCCCTGTATGTCCTTGGGAAATCAGCTGACTCTCACCGGAAGCAAACACTAGGATATGCAAATATTTTTGGTGCTGTTGCAGTCATAGCAAATAGATTTTCGACAGAATGCGCGCGACAAAATACTTCAAAGTAACCGTGCCTGTAAGAAAAAGGGAACGCCATCGTGGGATCAGCTGATCTCTTCATGTGGGCATGCCCCTTACAAGAATGTTTTCCCCCAACTCTTCATGATCTTGCTAGGAACGAATAGGCAAATGAAAGTGAAAAGGTGGAAGTTAGAAGGCCCAAGAGAAAGCGTTCACTAATTTGATAAGAGCGGAAATGATCAGTGACAGACGTATTGTAATACTACCCACGGGAGGTTCGCCAACGGAGGAGGAGGGGCATTTAAAGGACTCCCTGGGCAAAAAGACTAGTTGTCCTAGTGCTGAACCCTCTCTTTTCCCGAAGAAGTAGGTCCACCCACAAAAACCCTTCCCAGAGCTACAGAAGCTTCTTCGGCTAAAGTACCATCCATTACAGGAATCGGTTTCGCTTGAGAAGTCCTCGGAATGCCCTCTGTTAAAGGACCTCGCCCTACTCGCTACATTTTTAAGGGTCCCAGAGGTCTGAGGGAAGCATTTAGCTAAACTTAGCACTGAAAGCCATTGGACTGTAAGTTAGGGGGTGTGAGTTACTGGAAAACCTGTTTCCATGAACGGTGGCCATTTAGAAGTAGATGAAACGGAAACTGAATTGACTGGGAAGGGTTTTTGTGAGTGTGGGCGAAGTAGGTGGGAGGAATGTTGCATGTGTGCTGGATGATGCTAAATAACACGATTAAACCGTGATTGCACTTTGTGGCGTCACAAGAGCGGACAGCAGTCCCCCCTCTCCCCGGATTGCCCGAGAAACGTCACTAAGAGGCTGTTGAGAACGAAATGTTTGTGAATTTGACACGGCAGTAGAGTTGGTCTAGATGGAATTGCTTTCCGTCGTCGGGACATGGGTTAGATAGCCATCTTTAGACGGGGGCGAGATCGCGCGTCTTTACTCTCATTTGGTCGGTTGGTTGGTTGGTGGTGGAAATTGCTCGTCGCATTCTCGATTGAGAGGAAAAATCGTTAAAAATTATCGCCATAACGTAAATCCGCGGATAATCGATGGCAAACGGTCGTGATCCGTGGCGATATAGGGGGATTTGGCTCTGCTCAGCTATGTTTGTCTGCAAGGTAAGGGCACGTTCAAGGGAAAAGGGGTAGGTGTGGACAACAAGGGGGTGGTATGTGGTTTCCAGGAAGGGATCGTACTTGCCTTCGAAAAAAACATTTTTTGTTTTTGACTTTTCTCGGTTTTTCCAGTTTAGTGTACTCTCTATGGACTTCCCCACCCCCTCCCGGCTCGAAGGCGGTTTCTTTTACTAGAGAAAAAAGTGAAGAATTTTTGAAAAAAAAATTCGGAAAAGTGGTAGGATGTTGGAAGAGTCTAGGAAGGTGGTAGGTAGAATGGGGATAGGGAACCTGTACAATTTACCCCAACGACAGGGCGTGCCCTGTGTACGATACACGTTTCGCAGTAGGAAACGCTGATTCTGAAACGGGGGTTGTCTCCAAGAGCCTAATTTGTCACCAGTAGATTTGCTGGCCCTGTGGGGAAGGGAGGGGGGGGGGGAATATGTCACATATGTCACACTTTGTTTCACCAGATTTTCATCAAGGCCGATGGAGAAAAATTTTGCAAAATATTACCCCTCTCCCTCCCTTCAAAAGATCCTCCTTTACTGCTGTGGTACGGTATAATCAACAACCGGAAACGTTTTCTTAAGAGAAGGTACGCCTTCTCCCCCCCTCCTTTTTTTCCTCCAGCAACCAAATACGAAACCATCGCAGGGGTACTGAATCGTGCTTTGATGGTGAGGGTCAGACTTCTCTAAGGTCAGACTTCTCTAGAGAAAAATATCAAGCAAAACTGTAATTCAACCTTCGGAAAGATGGACACTAAAGGGTGCATCGTGCCGTTTTCTCTGGTTAACAGCAATTTCGACGCGTTTTGCGATACGAATGGTATTTCGAGCAGGGTACAGCATCGTGATGTGTGAAATGGTGGTGTCAGTACGACCCCCCCCCCTCCCAAGCCCCTCCCCTACTTACCCACCCCCCAAATTTTCCAGTTTTTCACCCAAAAATTTTGCTGCCGAGCAGGGGGAGGGGGTTATACAGTACACATGAAACAGGAAAAATCTCGAAAAGTCAACAACCGGGAAAAATTCTTTTCCCAACGCGGCAAATTCCTCTCAAAGCCACATACGACCCCTCTCTCCCAACAGCGACCAGATACTACCCCCTCCCCAAGGGAAAAGTACGACCCCCTGTGCGTTCACACATCGATGCTGTAGCAAAATGCTCGGCCTCATATCGGGCTCGAACCATCACACATGCATTCTGAGCGAAGTGCTTATCCATTACACTACTGAGACCTCATGGTCATCCACCGGCTTTTCAGGTATAGTTGCCGCAGCTTTGCGGTCCTACAGCGTGATGATCTGATTAGCCGGAAAGGTTTTGAGAAGAAATCGAAGCGCAAAAAACAAGGTACCAGACTCGACCGAAAAGTTAAAAGACTGATTTAAGCTGCTATTGTTTGATAACTGCTGTTTAACGGAAGAGTTAAGAAGCGGAAGATGCGGGTTCGAATCCTGTCCGTGGTCCGACTTTTGCCCACAACTCAGCAATTGTGATAACAAAAAGACTGACTTATACATACAATTGGCCTCAACGAATAATCGTTTAGGTCAAACCGCACGCAAAAACTACCAAGAGGCTCGTTTCGGCTTGAAGGGGGCACAGAGTACAGACCACCCTGTGACCATGATCTTTTAACTCCTATGACCAATGGGTAAAGTGTTGTAAATTCAAAGAATTCCCAGTGAGAATTTCCTCACGGTGGGCGGGGTTTGGTTGCACTGGGCAGAGCTAGGTGTGGCCGCAGCTGAAAAGTCGAAAGTTTTAAAAGAATTGCGAAATTGCGCAGTTAGGCGGAGTTTGCACCGGTGGGCGATACTTGTGTGCGACAACTATAACTATATTTAGATGTTGTGCATCGATAAATATTCTTGCAAAAATTTTTCATCATTTTAAACAATGAAACTAAAGAACATGAAAATCCCTAGGAAGGGGCATGGACGAGGGTGGAGCTTCAATTGCCCTCTTGTGTCGTTTATATCTGTGGAAAGATCACTAAAAGCGGTTGTATAAGGCGACGAAATTTCAATAAATCCTCCAAAAGTGGGCGGAGTTGTAGGGAGCGAGGTCAAACTTATCATTATATGAAAGTTCATTCAGCAATGTACGCGTGGAATAAAAAAAAATTGTGAAAAACTAGTGTGACTACATATCATGCAGTAATAAGCGTAAATGTCAGGCAGATGGGGCGTGGTTATCTGGGGCGGGGCTCCCGATTTCATCATCATTCCATTCCATTTTCGTCACCTATGCATTTCGCAGCTTCACAAGACGTTACAGGTCTCAGCAAGGTGAGATCTGTTTCAAATAAGAACTAGCGAAAGAAAGTAGCGAATGAGCAAAGTGCCCCTCCCCTCCCCAATGACGAACAGTGCTTAATGGGATTTTGAATGAATTTCGAATGGAGTGCATCCCAAAAAGGGCTGATTACTGCCGAAGGTTCGAAGTTAAAGCTTCTGCCATGGCTTTTCAGCGCCTGTAACGCGATGAGCTGATCATCCTGGATCGGCGCAGTGTCTGAAAAACAATTCGGAACAAAATAAACAAACATCCGGAAACGCGATCGAACGGCAGAGAGGCCAGAAATGCATCTGTTGTTTCCTTCTGTTTTGCCGAATTATTCCCAAACAACAAACATTAACGTCATTGCCCGTTCATCCAGTACCCCTTTTGTACAACAGCAAGTTTCTCTAATCTATTCATAACCCCTGAAGGCTGCCGGTGAGATGCCATTGCAGTTTTCTGGCATCAAATCGCCCCAAAGAACCCAATGAAAACCAAGTGCCTCATAGATTTGCCGTCGTCGATAATTTTTTACGCATAATTCATGTGCAATATCTTTCAATATTCTACTAAAAACCGCAGCATACAAAACAAGGAAGTGAAATCATCCCGGATGAATCACTTCCTTGTCTGCACAATTTTAATTCGGAATATTGATAAGGCTATTCATAGCGCTCTTGTCACAGTACGATATCAATCTCATAATGGAACCTGACGCCATTGTGCCTGCAGGCATCATTCTCATCCAGTTGAATGCCAAGCTTATGCCCTTAAAGTCCTCGTTTCTGCATATCAGCACAATAGCCAAGCGCTGTTCCGCTTGGGAGGGGCATTTCGCACTTTCTCAAGTTTTTTGCTAGTTCTTATCAACTTACATGTCTACCTTGGTGAGGCCTGTAGACACTTTTCAGTTGTGAACGAAGTTACCGGGCGCTGTTTATCGACGGGGGCATTTTGTATTATAATTGCTTCCCTGGTTCCGGTTTACAAATCTCACTCTGGTAAAACTTGTGAACGCTTGTGAAGCTGGAGCAAGATCGTCTAGCCACCATCCTAAAACGTGTCAACTCGAAAAAAGGGTACCTAGATGGGTTGGCAAATCTATGAAAAGCAGAATGCCCCCCCCCGTCGATAAACAGCACCGAAGTTCCTGCTTTTGCTGTAGCTTTACGGGAGTTTAAAAGTCTCCACATGAGGCGTTGGCTATGATCGAGAACCAATAAAATACCCCCACCAAGCCAAACTGTGCCCAATAATCATTCCAATTTGACGGCATAATCTACGCTGATTGTACAGGCGGAGTCAGGATTGTCCTCATGCTTTCCTTTCTCCTCCTTCTAATACGGTAGGGAGGATAAGTGCGCTAGTGGAAAGTGATAACAGTTTTTATTGGCTGTTTTTGTGCTAGAACGCCTGTCAGTTGATCTTTTGTCGATTGCCAAAAGTTTTCGACCCCATCGTTTACCTCGAAAATGTGGCTCAGAGCTTGAAAGTTTCTCTCTTCTTTGAATTCAAACCGATTTTCCATGCACCCAAGAACAGCAAGCGTTTCGCTCAGAGTTGGTCGACTTTTTTCCCAGGTGTCCACTGCAAAATAAGTAGCATTGACCTCAGTGGTGTAGTTGTTTTGTCGCGTTCATACTTCACGACTATATCCCCCCCGGTCGATGGAAAATCTGGAGAAAAACTGGGAAATGTGGAAAATTGGTAGGTAGGTGTTGAGGAATGGGGGGGGGGGGGTCGTACGTACACTACCATTTCACACATCGCGATGCTGTACCCTGGCTCCATCAGACCATCAAGACACCAGCCAAAGGACCGAAAGGCAATTGGTGCAGGGTGCAACATTGGAATGAGTGAAATGGCGGTGTTAATAAGATCCCAAAACGTCGAAGGTGCGGGGGACCTTACTCCGATAAATAACTGAATAATTAAAAAATCATGAATAAACCAGTAATACCGATAAATAATTAAATTATTGTTGGGGTATTTTTGCGCTAGAGATAGGAGATATGTATAACGCGTATGAAATGGTAAACATCAACAACTGGCAACAGCTTCTCTTGCTAGCACGTACAACCAGGACACGCCATTGCGTTGTGATAAATTCCTGCAAAATACGACCTCCCCCCTCGCCACCCCCTAGATTTTCCGAACTTCCTACCTTTTCCAGTTTTTCCGGCCTTTCCCGAAAAATTCCTAGTTTTTCCCCAGGATTTTGCTGCCGAGCGCGGGGGAGGAGGTCGTCAGAAACCAACTACTTTTTTCAACTATCGTAAATAGTAGTTATATAAATCTTTGGCAGTGCTGCCTACTAGGGGGGGGGGGGGGGCGTGATTATCACAACGCTGGCGTGCCCTGGGTACAACTCCCATTCCTAGGGAACCCGGATACGACCCTCCCGATCGATTTCGTTCAGCATTGATGTACGCCAAATCAGAGTGGTTGAAGAGATTTATTATGCTGAGCATTTCGCATTGTTATTCATACATTCCTTATCCCTGAGACGGAGTAGGCGTGGCTTTTGAGCATGGCATAGGACGGGTTTCTCGTGGGATACTTCAATTTGAAACAACTGCTATCTTGTTCTGTGCTATATGTAGACATGATTACGACTGCTCCGAAATGACAATATCTCACGAAAACCTGGGCCGACGCCATTTTAAAATCAAGTACGCAGCCACGCCTACCCGATCTCAGGGATTTCGAGCATATGTGAGGAGAAATGCGTTACTGTAACCTGGTGGAAGTGGAGAAAATAAAATGGGGAACTGCGGTAAGCCATTGACGGGATGACTCGTCCACATTCTGGTTCCTGAAGAAGTGTTACTGCGACAGGTCGTTTTGTGCTCTATCGGACACACAATGTTGTGATGAGCGCGTCGAATCACGAGTTAATCTATTTCTCTTTTTGAGTGCAATCATTTTCGCCCTAGAAATAGAGGTGACGAGAAATACGTCACTTTTATTCGGGCACATCATCGGGGAATACTCAGAATGATAAATGAGGAGGTCGTATTTCAACCACTAGCTAGAGGACGGACGTATTTGGCTTTTTGAGATGGATCTGCTTTATGAGAGTAGGTTTGGAAAATTTGGGACAAAACAGGGATTTCTGCTTGGGTTTCCCCGTTCCAGGTGTACTGTACAAAATAGCTGCTTGTAGCGTATGACAGTAGAATACAGTAAGACATTTTGGCTATTCATATAAAGCGGCTCGTCTCAGCTAACGTCTTACCAGTCACACCGTACTCACCTCTGCGGATCCTGGTCCTTCCCGCGTGTGGGAAAGGGGTCCGCAGCTGTAGTAGCGCGTCACTTCCTCCGGTCAAGAGTGCACGGGCTGGATGGTAGTGGCACTCGGGTCACGTCTCCATACTCCGTTCGCGCTGCGCTACTTGTCTGGGCGCTTCCGGCCGTTCTCTACCGTTCAGTGCGTGTTTCGCTGCGGGACTTTTGTATTGACACAAACGCTGCACCTTGAAGAAGCGCGGGTTGTGTATGGAGACCGCACCCGGGTACCTTTACCCTCCCACCCCCATCCCGTGCACTTTTGACCAGAAGAAGTGGCACGCTCCTGGAGCTGCGACCCTCCTCACCTCCCCAATATCATCAATTCCTCTGAGGTTAGTGTACAGTCCGCTTTTTTTTACAGTTTTTGTTACAGTGCGGTTTTTTTGAGGCTCACGCACGGCTGGCCGTTCTTGAATGTGCAGGCGTCT
>MU915845.1:0-15751 GCA_036418165.1 Cooperia oncophora
CGAGAGCCTGAATTCAGGGGGGGGGGGTTACTCGTTCACTTGCCGTTCAGAACAGGGCACGTCGCACGTTGGAGATCCCCAGCAAGAGGATTGTATTCGGACGCTGGAATGAGTAAGAGAAGTCGTAGCTGCACCCGAAAGAAATAGTTTCGGTTGTCTACTGCTAATTTTTTCTCTCTCAAATGCGCTTTATATCCCTGCCCCACTCAAGACGGCTCTCTCTTTCTTATTATTTTTCTTATAATTTTTCCTTGTTGTCTTCATCTATTTCAAAAGTCGGATCATTTTTCCTCCTTCTTTATTATTTATCCAAATAAGGCAGAGCAGAAGCAAAAGGCTGAGATTGGCAGACACTTTTTCCAAGGTTCCACAATACATCAGCCTCAAATCACCACCATTTCAGGCCGACTATGACACTCAGGGACAGAAAATTGGACAAATGTTACGGAAATTGTCCGTGTACAATGCGACCGAACCGACGTCGGAGGAAGCCGATGAGAAACCAAAAACGGTCAGTTTCCACGATCACAGCATTTCGTTCAGTTGGGGATCCTCAGCGAGGGGGTCGTAACTGCTTTCCAACGAGAGGGTTTTTAGTTGTTGACTTCTTAGTTTTACTCGTTTCACGTGTACTATTGGCCCCTTCCTCCCCCCTCCCCCCAACTTCCTGCTCGACGGTAGTTTTTTTTGGGGAGAGGGGAGGGGAGTTAAAGGAGAGGAGATTATTCGGAGATTTCCGGAGAAGTGGTAGAAAGGATGGGAGATGAGAAAAGGGGTCGTACGAGGGGAGGAATTTTGAGAGAGGGAGTTGCATTCTCGGCTAAATTTTTTCTCAGCGGCACGACGCCCTTAAATATTCACGTGAAATGCGCGTGCATGCGTCTTCATTAAGAACCCAATCGTTATTTCATGAATAACGGGCAGCCATAAAGCCAATGCGTTTCCTTTCCCTGAAAAACCCATTTCCAGTAATTATTCTGGCGCTGTCCTTACAATGGATGCACCTAAATTTGATTGCTATCTTGGTTGCATAGCAGCGAATTACTGGTGATTAGACATTCTGACGCAATTAGGAGTTTTTTTTCAAAAGCGAGCTCATAATCGTTGTAGTGTTCGGCTGATCAATCTGACTCATGTATTCCGCAGAACGCTCTTGAATTGTTTATGAGACGATTTTTTTTGGACTAACTATTTTCGCGAGGGCAGGATTTTAGAAAGCTACCTACTGGGAAGGGAGCCTGGTGAAATCCTGTTGTCAACGCGAAAATTTTCCGCAAATATGTTCTCCCCTCACCCGGCTACTCCCCAAGGAATCTCCTAACCTCCTACCACGTTCCCCAGTTCTCCCAGGAAACTTCCCCGTTTCCCCAAAAGAAAAAAAAGAAGCCGTCGAGCGAAGAGTGTGGGACACGAAAGAGGGGAGGGCGCGAAAAGAAGTCAGCAACCGGAAAAAATTGTCTCAAGAAATTTTGCTCCCCCCCCCCCCCTAAAGCGATGAGCAGGTACCAACCATCGCCCCCCATCGCCTACTCGCCCCCAATGGGAATTTGTGAACAGCGCCGCGCAAGGGAAAAATCTACCGAAGATTATTTTCTCATGCACTCAAACACGTTTTTTTCCAATGGCCAAACACTTGGCATTGCGTAGGATATCCAACGTATCACAGTGCCTTGTCTGGACAAATCAGGCATGTCTAGGTTTTGAAACTTTCGTTCCGCGCAACCAGTATAGGATGTACCATTCTTATAGGCCTTTTTGTGGCACCCTTTTGGCACCGCTAAGCAACAACGAGGGCGCTTATCCGAGCGACTCACATGAAGCAGTATTGATTTTACGCGCCTAGAATTAAGAGTGCGCGGAGACGCGCTTACGAATCATTGGCTGAAATGATTCCCTTATGAGATTTGTGAACTATCTTCGGATAACGGATTGAATATCCTTCCATGCTGAATTTAGTCATGGGCACGCGATGGCCCATGAGGGGACCCAGCACGACGTTTCACTCACTGCCTCGAATAGACCCTTCCCTCGAATTTAAAAAAATCCACGCTTTGATCACCGAGTTCTTGCACTATAGCCCGTAAAGTGTCCTGAAACTCCAGCAGCCCTCCTTAGTAATGGAGAACCCTCTCAGCGCCTATGGCCCCTCTCCACAGTGGCTCAAATATAATTCCCCTATGAGATTTTCTTATGGATGATGTGCCTGCCCAGGTCCAGGACTGCAACGTCACCATCGCGGCTTCTGGATGGTTGGGAAATGCCTCTAAAGCCTCCAATGAGCACATTTTTGACTAATATGCTAGGATTATTGCGGACATAGAACCCCCATAATTCACAGAACATCGAACAGCGATGCAAAATTTTGAAAGACGCAAAGTTGCTGGGCAAGACATATCGACGAGGGATATTTCAGAACTTCTTTGCGAAAAACTGATGTTGCCTACAACCTTCAATCGCGCGCGATTTTTATTTATGCAAAAAGCTTCGACTACGTGGGGGCCTCCAAGTTGGGATACTTCCCTATTCCCAACAGGAGTTCAGTTTAAACGCTAAGCGCCTCATCTCTCCTCCCTTCCACTATACTTGTCGAAAATTGCTATTGTCCGACAATAGACTCGGGGTAAAACTGCTTCTAAAGGCATGAAAGTTCTGGCTTGATGATTATGCGCTGGGATGGGAAATCTGTGAAATCACACCCATTCGGGCGCTTGTTGTGGGCACCAGGCATTTGCTAAGTGTTCCTTGGGTTACCTCGATGGCATTCCTCAGTGAATGCCTTCTTCTGCTATAACTCGATTTCTTGAAAGCGAATAATTGATGCACAGCGGCACGAATTTCGTGTAGAGCTGCGTCTAAGCGAATTTCGTTCGAATAGCAATGTCCTCCTCGTGCCGCCGCTTGCCCCACTTGTCCCTCTTCGAGACGGCGAAACTCAATTGCCTAGCGGCTCCTGCTGCCGTCCATGAGGATGATGGCCGAAGAACATCTAATATGAGGGAATGTTCAAAAGAATTGGCACATTGAAATCTCAGAAACAATCAGAATTCTAATGATTTCAGGCCGCCAAAATGGGTGTGCTCATGGGTGTGTTCTTCCCTTGTATACAAAACATCTTCGGTGTGCTATTCTTCATTCGAATGACGTGGATCGTTGGCACCGCGGGCATTGTTCAATCGTTTTTCGTTGTTCTCGTTTGTGTTTCTGTGGTAAGTACAAAGTTTACAGAGGAAGGGAATGGCGAAGAAAAGAATGACGTTGTGAAAATTTCCCTTGAAATTCAGAAAAAAAAGTGGAAAATTATGGAAGAGAGAGAATCTTAGTGGAGGTAGAGGTTGAAGGATAGAGTAGAATTCAGAAGAAAATAAGTTGACATAGAAAGGTGACTGTAGCTTTTGGCGGGGGTTCACTCTACTTTCACACGAAATCGTAGTGGCTGATTGGATGGAATATCCGGCGCACGTCGTACCTTGGGAATTTTCTGCGGAGGGGGTCGTATTTTGGCTCTGGCAGAGAAGAGGCGAAATGCTCCCCAACTGCAGGACGTGCCCTAAATGGCCATACAATGTCAGGGTGGGAGGGAATATTTGAAGGAGTTTTACGCAAGGTAGGACAGCACAAAAGGTAGTTAGGTACCCATTAAATGCTGGGCGCGTAGCGAGCATTCCTCGCGCTGCAGCGATGTCGACTTCCTGACCCACGTGTCGAATTACACAGGAAAAAAAAACCTATTGGGCTTTCTTCGCCATTACTTTTCAACATTTCAACATGTATTATAATACAGACGCTACAATGGCGAGTTCAGTAATCAACTCTTCCAGACGTTCCTCACCTCGATTTCTCTGTCGGCAATCGCCACTAACGGGGTGGTATCGGGTGGAGGGCCGTACTACATGATCTCCCGTAATCTTGGACCTGAACAGTATACCCCTCCTCGCGGTGCTGTTGGTATTCTGTTCTATCTTGGGAAGCCGAACAGTAGGCCGCCTCTATGTATCTGACGCGCGGAGCTTGTGGAGATTATTCTTGGTGAGTTCAAAAGCCTTTTGACTGTTTCAAAAGCAGTGCAGTAGTTCTTTGTGACTCTCCCCCACTTCACATGTCCCGCCTCATGACTGCCAAACTACTCCTTTTTGCAGAGTTTAGCTTAGGTAAGCGTAAAGGCATCAAAACAACCTGCTTTTTCTTCACATTCTGAAATTTCGACACCCGAAGAACTATAGGAGGCTCTCCTGGAGTTCTGAAGCAACTAATCTCTTCTGAACTTCTAGTGAGCTTAGTATCACAAACGACGGGAACTACACCGAAATTCGGGAAACAAGGCCCAGAACGTCATGGGAATATTGGCTTTGAGTTCCGAAAAACCAGCTGGATTAACATTTTTGAGGAGCTGTCATCACAAGCGGCAAGCGGAGGAACCGTACCGACAGGCAGGGCTCGGAGTGATTGGAGAGTTCTCAACGACGAGCTCCTTAATGAACGGCTCCTTGGGACCGGGAGGATCTTGCAGCTCGTAACTGTTGTTACCTAGCTAATCCATACCGTAAGGTCTCAAAAACGTCAACCAAGCTTCCGATACGGTAAGCAGATAGCCCTAGGGCCGTGGATGTTTTGTCTTGTGGCAGGAAGTGCCGATATTCGGTCCACTGTGGAGGAGTTTGTATCTTGTGCTCTAGTGTTGTTCACAGCACCCTGCTTTTTTGACGAGTCGTTTTTGGAAATCAGAGATGAACAGGCTAGCAGGGTAGCAGAAATTGGAGCTCAAGGTTGAAGAAAGCCCGCTTATGACATTGAGGGAAAGGCGCGGAATCGCTCAGTGCGACCAACGTTCCCCATTGCCATGACGCGCCCTGCCAATAGAGCCTACGAGTGTTTTCCACCTTTATCGAGGCGCTTCATCGAAAACAAGAAATAGCCCTTAGGAATGCGCACATCCTAACAATATGCGCATTTAAATGTGGTAATTTTCGCAGCAGAAATCAGCATAACTCAACGGGAATGCAGAAAACGTCGCGACTGACGCGATTTAATCATTTTTCACTGCCGTGACGTCATTCTATTGGGAATGAAAAATCGTCGCACATCTCAGTTGGATTCACTCATCCCGTGAAATCTCTCGAATGAAATTCTCTCCGGTAGAGCCAGGCAAATGCATAGCCAAACAGGTGTTGAGATAAACAGAGCAGGGCGTTGTTGGGGAACCTCCAAAGCGAGGATCGCATTTAAGTCTGGGAAAGGGGCAGTGCTAAGTTCAGTTCCGAGCTCTACATTTATTGAAGGATATGGGTATTTCCGAAAGTGTAGGGATTTTACCCTTTTCTGGTGCAGCATAAGGTACCAGAGCACGTCCTACCGTTGGTGAGAATTTTTGTCCACTCCCCTACCCCGTTCCCAGTGACCAAATCCAATACAACCTCCCTTCCCTGGGATTTCCAAAGTGCGGCGTGCTCTGCGTGGTATATAGTGTGCCTGCAGCTGCTATCCCTACCCACAAGAACGTACTGTTCCTCTCTTGAACTCTTTGGAGCTTCCCTTGGATACTGAAGCCTGAAACTCTAGATTCTCAGCAAATTGCCCCAGCTGTGGCAGCTAGTCACCAATGCACAAAGCGGAGAAAGGTGGTTTCGCCTTAACCCTGCCCTATCCTGCGTATAGACTTCAAGGGTTGCTGCTCATGGTAGTTTCTGAGATTGCACGCTTGTTGACCCTGTAGCAATACAGGATACAGGGTCGCATTTGGTTGCAGGAGGGATGAGGACTGTACTAGAGAAGAGATTCTGAGAAGGAGCTATGTAAACTGAATGAGCGAAAAGTCTTCCTCATTTGACCGCGAAAATTGCAACGACCGATGGATAACAAATATAGTGGTAGTAAATAACAGTAATAAAATAATTGTAATGATTTTCAGTTGTACATAATGCCTGGAGCCAAGGTGTTCGAGAGTATCTACGATAATTTCCGGTTGTTCGGTTCCGGATTGCTGTTTTTGGTTGGTCTGATCGTCCTCGCTGGAGTCAAGGTAAGCTTCAAATTTCAGTTTCTTTTCTTTTTTTCTTTTTCAATTTCTTTTGCCCTCTTGTTTTTGTCCTTTACCCTCTTTTTTCCTTCTTCCACCCTGTCGCGAGGTTTATCAAACTCCTTTCCAAGTAAACCGTCACAGAAAAAAAATCGCCTCCAAAACGCATAGAACTGATAATGTTTCGCGAATATTTGCATATTTCTTTTAATTTCCTAGTTAACCATGACGATGAAATGATGCTTCGAAAATTGGGAAAATAAAAGTATTGGCGGAACCACTATGGAAAATATTTTAGGTGGTCAACAAGTTTGCATTACCACTCGTCTTTGTCGTACTATTCTGTATATTTTCGTCGTTTCTTGGTGCCTTTGTGAAATTCAACGGTTCAGACTCGCTCAAGTAAGTCCGTAGATTCATCACTCTCAACCTTTTAATATTTTTGGAAACCTTAATTTTTTGCTTAACAAGTTGATTTCGCATGGTGGGGCCCTTCAAAATCCCTTACTGGCCTAGCTCTAGGAACTGTCTGCTATGTGAGCTAAAGAAAGCTTCTGCCGCTGATCAACCTCTTTGAAGCGTCATTTTTTACAGTCCTCACTGTGGCTCCTAGGCGTGTCAGGGGGCTGGATTGGCGCGGCGTCAACCTGTTCTCCATCAATTTAAAGAAGAAGCTCAGCGGGGGCAGTCAGTGGTGGAAAAACGGATGGCTGCACCACAAACTCTGGGCCCAGCTAACATTTAGGCCGGCAATCAGTAGTCACTGGAGCGGCAATTTTAGCTATAAAAGCACTGTTTTAGTTCCTCCCGAGTCATGGGCTTCTGACGCAACACCTATTGCCCCTCAAAGGAACGTGAGGCTCTGAGAGGGGGGGCATTTGGGTGGGGGACATTTGCTTCATGTTGACTAACAAGTCTTATCAAAGTGAGAACTGTAAACTCATGTAAAGCTGCAGAGAGGCGCAGGTGAGCCACCTGGTAACGAGGATTCCACAAGTCTTCACAAGGTAGCCTGTACTGCAGGCTTCACTGAATGATGTACCCCCACCAAGCCGAACTAGCCATGTATCCTAATTCCGCGACGGCTTTCTGCATAACTTGTCTGAAGGAGGAGACAAGACCAAAATTGGTAATTTGCGGCGTGTTCGGCATCGTGTCTGCCGTGTCCTGCGTCCATTGCTGCGGGTTCTTGATCTGCGGTGGGTGGGGCAGAATTGTTAGATCGAGCTATGGTTGCGATAGATCCCGATGAACAAAACTTCATGTGACGCGTTATGTAAAAAATTTCACATGCACTTTCACTCCATGTATCCAAGCGACGCAGGTATCCTGCGTTGCCTGTCCGGAATGCTGGCGTCGCCCACACTACCAGTTACGTCGTCAGCGCCTACCACCGCGCTCGCCACGCCCACCCGTATTCTGATTATCTCGCCCCCTACTCCCGTGGGTGCGAAGAAGCTCATCGTAATTATAGTGTATTAAAATTGTAATAATAATGACAACGGACGACAATATGCAAACGAAATGTTTGCAGTTGCTTATAAGCTGCTGAGGTGTTCACTACCTTCTAAACAAACACGCTTGGGCTCCAAAACTTGAATTTTATTCAGATTTTGTATGATGGGCGATCGACCGGTGGATGATTACAATACCTACTATGAACGACACGTCTTCGGCCGAATTGTACGGTAGAGGGTCTGAGGCCGTTGTTCTGCTCTGATAATGGCACCTGTGATCCGTACTATGATCGAGTGAAAAACGTAAAAAGTATGGAAAGGCAGTAATCTACCGGCTATCCGTTACGAGGTACGTCTATCTATTTTTAGTACTTTTTGCTGAACTCCTGCTACTTACTTGTTATTGTCAATTTGCTTTCGCGAGAAGATTCATACACAAATTCAAGCATTTTTACACATACGCATATAAATCCAAGTTCATTTTATACTTCGTGTGTACCGCTGCGGATCTTAAAGACCCATTTCCCTTATAAGTCAAACGGCGCAGGTAGGGAACGGATGGGGGATTTGCAACACTGTGACTTCTCAATTGATGGGCCGTTTCCTTTTCTCCAACCGTATTCAGGGAAAAGAGCATTCCCAGTGACGGAAAGACAAATACTTTTGTGACCTTCACGCCACTGAAGGTTTGTGAAGCACGTGAAAGGTGTCGTAAAAAGGAACAGACAGTAGATTATACATTAGGTGACCCTGAGGCTTCTACGTGAGCAGTCTCGGAAGCTCTGTTTATTCCGCTGGCAACATGGCCTAAGCACTGCCAAGTAATCATATCTAAACCCCTGGAGCCATCACAGTGTCATGAGGTGTGCCTTTTGGATTTTTCTTTGGTGCCTGCGTTCTTCTTGCTTGTTCCTGCCTTTGACTTTTTCTCCTTTCACATATTCTTTGACCACGAGCGTAGGAGCCGTGACGACGAGCAGCTGCCGTTGCAACGGATGATTCATGGCCAACTAATTTGACAAAGCGAAAGCGGCGGCTGGCCACACGACCAATCTTCATTTCCCAACGTGTCCTTGAAGTACAGTGGGGAAAAACAGCCTTATTTCGGAACATGAAAGACCTCTGAGTGGACGTGAGAACGCAATATTGTGCACCGCTTTTTACTGGATGAGAAAAGAACCGCTAAGAAGTTTGGATACTAGAGGGTTTGGGTACTAGAGAGAAAATGAAGGCCTGTGACTGGGAGCACTTTTTCCCGTTGTTTCGGGGGGAGGGGCGCTTTGCACTTTTCCAAGTCCTTTTTTAGTTCATTCTAAATAACAGATCTCAGTTGGATAGCTAAACTGTTGTGAAGCTACGAAATGGTGCAAATGAGCCATCTTAATCGCAGTAACTCACAAGTTTTTACAAGATAACCTATAAAAACATTGCTGAGCACCACGTGGTGCTCCCTCTAAGCCGAACTGCTCCCACTTTTTTGAGTTTTGACAAGCGCTAGAAAATCCTCAAAATCCTCTAAGTTGTTTCTCTCCTTTGAACAGCTCTCCATTTCAGTTGGGGGGCTATTGATTGACTTAGGTAGGGTCGTTTTACGTCAGAGCGTGTCAGGTGGGGGCCATCTTCGGCGCGGCGCTAGCCCGTTTCCCGCCAATGTTGAAGAGGGCAAGCGACAAAAATTGGTGGAGAACGGACTGGCGCCGTGCTAAAGCCAGCCTTAATCTTGCTAGATTATATTAAACTGGCACCACCCCCTCCCCACGAAAGATAAGGCTATCGATTGATAGGCGGGTGAGGACGAGGTAGAAATTTCCGGAAAACTCTAAGGGGAGTTCGAGCGATCACATTTCGTGCTCGACATTAGAGAAGCTTTTTGGTTATTTCAAACATCTTGCTCTACTCAAGTCAGGTTGGTGAGCTCATAGGACTAAGTATGCCCATCCGGGTGGGCAAGTAGGTATATGACAGATTCGTATCGGAAGACGAAAGCGCTGATTAGTACATCGGCCTGCTTCGAAAGTGATGGTGTTGTCCAAAGCGCCATCTTCCTACGAAACTCTGAAAGGGCGTCGAATACGCCGGGTCCGATACTAAAGTGGGAGCTCCACCCCTTTTATGGTTTCCGCCGCAAATACAAGAAGTGCAATTTCAAAAGGTTCGATCAAGAACCACGGGCACTTATCATGAACTTTTATCGCCGATTATATGCTGAAAGGTTTACCCTACTCACGTGAAGGGAAAGGTAAACATGAATGGCGTCTAGAGCCTTTTTGGTCGTAAAGTTCTCCGCAATGAATGTCGAGGGACCTGAGCGAAGTCAGTGGTGATCCTGCTTTACCACAGAAGGATTTCCCAGGAGCCCGGGCGCTATCTAGTCACCCATGATCCAATGGATGCACACCGAAAGCACTAACACATTGCCCAAATGGGCTGCACTTTTCCCAGCAAAATGTGAGATCGCTTACGTCAGCAATTTCTTGCTGACGTAAAGGGTTTTGCTTATGTCACAGCATTCTTATGGCCTGCGACCAAAGTCACTTCCACTTCCTACGACGCTTTTTAGAGATGTGACTGAGGTACTTCATGGTGATTGTGCATTTGCACTGATTGCCTCCTCTCAAATGAAATGAGTTTTGAGGAGTTTTGAGTGGGAAGTGCCTCTGGGGACTCGGGGGACACAAAGCGAGACTTCAAGCGCTCACACAGCTCGGCGACGCCATCTTCTTGCTAACTGAAACCTAAAACCTCTCGCGACGCGAATTACACATTGCTGATGCCATGAGACAGCGGATTGTATGTCACACCGGTCTTTGTCTTGCCGAAAAAATGAAAAAATAATGTCGCAAGCTTGCGCGCATCGGTTTTTCCCGTCAGAAAAGGGTTAGCAACTTCTGCGAAATGTTCTGGTCCTAACTCTGCGATTACTGTGAGGAAATGGAGTCAGAGTGGGTGAGTATATGTAAAAAGGCTACGGAATCAAATAGGATCCTGCAAAACGCTACAGTAAATGTAAAGAAATAAAGAACTTCGTGAAGTCGGACCCAACAAAAGAACAAGGCTCATTCCTAGGAATCCCTTCAGCTTGAGCCGTGCGCAAGACATGCCTTCAAAATTGTGGGCCTTTTTTGAGCTCCCAGGTTTTACAACTTCCGATTCTGCTAATACGATTTGACTGCCCATAGGCGTCCTATTTCCGAGATGACGTTCACGGGTGTTTTTTCAATTCGCCCCAGAGAAGTGTAATACTATTGGGAATATCCGATCAGACTCGCCATTAGTATGGTGGAACGCTCCCCCGTCAAACCAGCGTAGGAGGGATTTTAGGGAGGGGTTGTGTTTTGCAGAAGGTTTCCTCGATATGCCGTGCCCTTATTTGAAAATGTTCCAGTGTAGAAATTTGCATAGAAGACTTTGACTTCCTTTGCTCCTAAACCACGCCTTTTAACTAGTGGAGGAGGGATTTTTAAGGGGGGGGGGCAGGGTGTGGTGTTTTTCGAAATTCTTTTTCTTTTCTTTTGGAGATTTCTTTTGAAATCTAACTGAATTCACAGTAAGGACCTAGAGCCATAATTCAACGAAGATATATGGAAAAAAGAGGTTCGGAATTAGGGAGGATTTTGCAAAAGCGTGCATTATTGAGCGGAAGAAAGGAAACTCCATGGAACGGAACTAACGAAGACCAAGGCTCTAACCCTCTAGGATGAGCCATGCACTTGATTTCTATCGAAAATTTCTTAGTTAAGGCCCCCCCCCCCCCCCCCCCCCCCCCCCCCCCCCCCCCCCCCCCCCCCCCCCCCCCCCCCCCCCCCCCCCCCCCCCCCCCCCCCCCCCCCCCCCCCCCCCCCCCCCCAATGGCAAGACCTGGTCTAACTCTACTCAACTACTCCATTGTTTGGGTCTTGAATTGCCACCCTAAGTCATCTGGGCATCGGATTCTGTCCTTTCTGCTTTCCTGCTCTTTTTGGCTTGTTGCGACTTTTCGTCGTAATCTTCATCACTCTTCATGGACATTGTTGTCGCATGGCCAGTGAAGCATTGTTGATATTCGTATTGGTTTCTGGTCCCTTGTCATCCTTCGTCTTACGCAGATATCAATTTTCATCGCCACCTAATTGAAAAGGAGTAGGGGATTGTTCTCTCAGAAGTGGATCTTTCAGGGCTTGTCAATACGCCTATAAAACCCCTACAGTATGTAATCCGGTTGGGACTTTTCACGCGATTCAGTCCTATCAATTAAGTGGAAATGAAATGAAATGAAGAAAAAGCGATAAAAATTTTTGAAAATGAAGATAAATTTAGTGGAAATAGGAGTTTATCCAAAAACGAATATTTGTAACTAATGAGGAATGAATTTGATTATTCAGCTGTTTATCTTAGATACACCCGAGGGGTGTGCAGACCTCTATAATGAAAAAAAAGAAGATGACAGTTAAGAATTAAGAAAAGGCGTAGAATTTCTGAAAGTGTGACCAAAATACAGTGAAAATTCACAAGAAGTTCTATATTTACATTATTTAAAAAAATTGGCGGAGCTGGGCCTGATTCAAGATGGATTTTCAAGGAGCTGTCGCATAACTTCAGGCATGCTGGCTGCGTATCCCTTTTGAAGCAGTAAATTCAAGGAGAAGCGAAATTTCAGTCTTAGTGGGGAATGAGCCTTTCCTAGATTGCTCAATTTTTAATTGCATAAATTTCAGCGTGCCATCAAAGGGTTCAGCAGCGGTTCATTCTTCGACAATCTTTGGCCGAAGCATATAAGAGCTGGTGATCTGCTTTCAAAGGATCCTAAGGTGAGTTGGGAGTACGGTAGCAAGATTATGGTACTTGAAGAAATCAGACAATAACAACAACAGGACAAAATCAGGCGCCAAGATGGCAGCGTTACGGAATGTCACCCGGACACTGACGACGAGTCGCCCGTCCTTGTCACAGGGCAAGTTTCCCGGAGGCGGTAAAGTAACTGGTCTGAAAGACTTCAAGACTCACCTGTTGTCTACGAATTTTCGTGCGCGGTAGACTGACATGTTTACAAACCCCAGCGCGGAAGTTGAGGCCGATTTTCAGGAGGGAATGATCCTCTTGTTCGTAATATTTGGCTGTTTTCCTTTTGGAAATGGGCTTCCGCTCCCGAATAGAGATTGTGCAATGATTCAATGCACAGGGCACTCGTGCGATAAGGAAAAGTTGCTCTATACCCCCCCCCCTCTCTAGGAGTTCGTTCGAACCTAGCCCTAGATTCCGCAGAAACTCCCGTTGAGAACGAGAATGGGAGGAGGGGGTAAAGCAGAGGTTCGTTTAATCTATTCCAATAGACGGGTTCTCCTGGTTCCCAGAGGGGTCCTTTCTACAGCCCCACATACGATTCCACTTCTCACCTTGCTCCTAATCAGCGGGCGGCGTGCTCTGTTCTCCTCATGTCGCTGTCGTGTCCGTGGCTCTTGCAAACGTCCTGTCGTGACGCTTAACCCTCAGAAGGCTCAAATACCTAAATAGAAAACTGGTAATTGAAAATGTTACGAAGATGTCGATTCCCATTCCCAATGAATCGTATTGAACTCACAATCGGATTTCTGGTCGATTGGCACTTCAAAGGCATCTTCATTGCAGAAAGATTTCGTTCTGCACCTCAGATGACCTTCGAAGAAGAAGAAGTACCATGGTGTGCCATTGTTCACAAGCAATTTAACCCCCGTGTGGATTCCAATTTCCTAGAGGAATTACTCCGCATGGGAATCATCTAGTCGGCCAGAGCTTCTCTCATGCCAGATTCCTGTTGTGTTTTAGCTAGATAGATCATCAATGGGCTTAACCTAACATCTTGCTAAACCAACAAAACGAAAACTCGTCCAAAAGTGTGATCCTATGGGAAGTTTATTTCAGGACAAGAGCGATCGACACGAACGCACGGGCTTGCTATGTGTTTTTCCGATTCCACCACATCGTTCATGATTCTGATCGGTGTGTTCTTCCCGTCCGCTACCGGTGAGTTCCGATTTCCGCTTGCCGTACGATATTTCCGATTTCGTCCCTCTTTATTTCTTTCTTCAATATAACATTCATTCGTTTTATTTTTTAGCACATAAAAATATTGAACAAGATTACCCTTTCAATTTTCTTTCATAAATTAACAGATTGACCTGATTTGCGCTCAGCAGTCCCGGGCTCGGGCTCGAAAAATGAGACTCAATTCAGCAAAAATTGGCGATAATAAACTTCGAGCTTCTGAAAGTGGTATTCGCTTTTACACCGGATGGGGGGGGGGGTAGTGAGCGTAGACGCAACTTCGTGGCTCTGCTCACTGGCATCCACTAGGTGGACATGGGCGCCTCAGCTGATTTTATTAAAATAAAAAATGTGATCCAAGGTGGTTGGGCGAGTTTTTGCAGAGTACGACTTCTCAGAAACTCCTTCCCCTGTTACAATTCTCTGCGCCGTCTCACATGCGACCAACCATCTTCTAAGGATTTCCATATTTCTCACACTTTTCCGCAGCCGGGAGTTTTTTCGGAAGTCCCTCTTTTTTCATTTTTCCTCAAAAAACTGCTATCGAGGGGGTTATTTGTGGCACTTGAAGTAGAAAAAAATCGAGAAAGGCCAAGATCTGAGGACATTTTTCTCCTGAAAGGCGAATACAACCCCTTCGCATACCCGGCGTAGGGTGTCTCTTAGCAGTCATATACTTCCACCATAAGGCATTTTACTGTAACAGAATGTGGGCAGTGAGGTCGATAGAAGATGCCGGCCTACCTCACCTTAAAGGTGTGCCACTAAGTTGATCACACAGCGGAATGTGCCTTTGAAGGAGTTTACGCTCCTGAAACTCCCGTGAGGATCCAAGTGGAATCAACATCTCATCCTCCTTTGCTTCGTGGCTACCCGTGATCTTCCGAAGTGTGCAAAATAAGCTATGAATTGCCGTTCTGCAGAAAGGCTTTGTCTAAGCTCACCTAATTGCGCTCGACTTCAGCAGCCTTTTCGTAAATCCGGATGCAAAAAAAATGCAAAATTGCCTCAGGCACCGTAATTGCGACTGAGGAGTGCCATTGAATTCCAGGAATTCCTCTCTGTTTCAAAATCAGTCTGCATAATGGCGTCACGTGTACTTTGAGTAATTCGTAAAAAGTCTCTCCAATTTTTAACACCAAGCGTTATGCTTCCAACGGCTGATAACCGAGTTTACTTAGCGATAAGATTTTATTGGTTTACACGCTCCGTTGATGACGTCTGGTTATGATCGAAAGTCCAGAAATCATTGCGCATATTTTCTTTGAGGCAATACCCCTTAGCCATGTGAAATTTACCTCACACGAACGTAGCCCTGTAGCCCGAGAGGTAGAATCATGTGGTTGTGCAGCTCGATTTCAAAGTATCGTATATCTGTTTTTGGGAGGGGTGTGAAGGTGCTAGTATATTTCGTTACTCAGCTACATGTACTGGAGCCAGGGAATCGCAATGGCACGATATGGCCTACACAGTGACCAGCAGGGTCCAGCCGATGTGAAATCAATGCTCTTATCCTCCCAGACGAATCTGGTGACAATTTACCGTCCGTGGAGGTAGAAGGCTTGATTGACCTGGGAATGAGCCTACCCCGATTTGACCCCGGTAGGTAAGCGGCTACTAGCCAGCACACCTCCGCCTCGGCGGTGCCAATAGCACTGACACTGAGGAGGGTTTCTTTTCTAGAATTTTTCCGTCGAGCAGGGAAGGAGGGCACGTTGTGCCGTTAAAGAAAGTTCTTGCAAAAATACGCCTTGCTTTGAAAATCCCTATATTGGTATGACCCCTTTCCCACCTCCATCCTATCTACAATCTTCCTTAATGTCCTCTTTTTCTTACCACTTTCAGAAAGTTTTTTTTGAGACTTTCTCCACTTCCCCCCTACAAAAACTGCCTGGATGGGTGGGGGCAGGGGTACATAGCGCTCTTGGAGCAGAACAAACGAGGAAAGCTCGACGACCGACATTATTTCTTTTGGACAAATACGCCCCCCCCCCCTTTGAATAGGACCGCTCCCCTCGCTGGGGATCCCAAGAGTATTGCCCTGGGAAACAAGGGCAGGTACTTGCAGCTCATTTGATACATACTTACCAACAGCGAGAAAGGGCAGTTTCTGCAACGATGCCACTTCGGGACCACCAATGTCGGAAAGGCCTGCTGAGCCCAAATACAGCCATCAAATATATCAGTAAAAGACGATCCACCTCCGGATAGGATTAGGAGATGCAGACGCTGTTTGTCGACAGGGGGGGGCATTTTGTACTATCATTGGTTCCTTCAGTTC
>MU915846.1:0-14996 GCA_036418165.1 Cooperia oncophora
CTCACTTTGTTGTTGTGCCGCCGGGTAGATTCGGAGCTCTAATTGGTCCCCATTGTAGATGCATGACGTAATGTCCGTCTCAAATATCTTGAGTTGTAGGAAGAGGCTTTACTACGCCTAGTGGGACCCAGTTGGGCTTCTAACAAGAAAATCAGACGAGAAAAAATTGTTTTATTTCAAAAATTTTGCTCCATCATTTCGCTGTATAGGGGACAGGGCACGTCCTGCAGCTGGGAAAGATTTTCAGAAAGCACCCCTCCAATTCCCTCTTCTGATACGCTCCCTCCCCCATCGTTCCCCATCCTACCTATCACTTTCCTAGATTTTCCCAATTTCCAACCGTTTTCGGGAATTTCCCGATAATTTTCTAGTTTTTCCCCAAAATTTTGCTGCCGAACAGGAGTCAAAAAGAAACTTTCTCTAGCCAAATACGACCCACATTAGCCCAGCGACCGAATAAGACCCCACCCCAGTGCCGTCTGCCCTTATTCGGGCCTTGCTGATCATTCACTGCACCAAAAATTAATGAACTACTTTCGTGATGAAGGTAACTTTGAATACCTGCAAGAGCCAGCACCAAGAGGCTTTTAGCGCAGTTTAAACTCGCTGGCCAAAACAAACTCCAAGCGAGCTCTGCTCCAGCACTGTTATTTTAAGGCCTGCTCGCAACATGATCGTCCATATCTCATAGCCTACCCAGCAGTTATTTTCGAAAAATTAGTTTATTTCACATGCATGAAAATCTGAGGACAGCATTAGTGATTGCTCATTTTGCCTTAGAGCGCAGGTATTCGGAAAATATCATTCAAATCTTGGAAATGTAGGGAGATGGCCGATGGGTTGCTCTTTTTTAACCATCGATTCATTCAATGATCTCTTTTCCTTCCAGACGGTTAAATTCTTGTGGAGCTGGTTGAAATGAAATCTTTCCGTAAGGCTTTCTTCATACTTTGCCAGCGCGTCTACAGGGTCCACCAGCGTTCACAAGCGAGCGGGAGTAGAGAGTCTGGGGAAGTAGGAGGTAGCAAACAGCTGGGTGAGGTGTCGTGAAATTGCGACGTGTGCAACGCAGCGCACAACTGGTAAAGCACAGAATTATGGTGCGGTTGCACTCGCCCGAATTCCACCAACGCCTAATCCAGCTGTTCGCTACCCTCCTCTCTACCTCCCATACTCTCCCTCCCAGTGGGCTGCCTGGACGCTGGCAGACGTTAGCATCGATATTTATTCGAGTCGTCTTGGAAAACTAAAAAACCGTAACACAGCGTGGGTCGTGGTATAGTCTCAAACATTAATGAACGCTGGTAGACGCTGGTGGACGCTGCCGCAAAGTATGAACGCAGGCTAAGAGTTGGTACCAGCCAGTCGCACTTGGATTGCAGTGCATACGCAGCCAGGACTTTCTCGCATTCGGTAGAAACCGTGCAATCGCTCACGCTGCCCTTTGAATGAAACCCAGATAGCTCTTTTCCACTTTTCCATCCTTTCTCTTATTTTGGTAATATCAGAATTCGCTAAGAAGGGGCAGGGATAGCCGAGTGGTTAAGAGTGTAGACTCATAATCTCACTCTGAGCCACGAGTTCGATCCCTGCCGAGGCACAAACCTGCCTTGCAAAAATTGCAAAAATGGGGACGATACCAGCGTCAGGCCCAGGTTGACAGGCCGGCTGATGGAGGAACCCGTCACAACAACCATGAAAAGTCGCAATAGAATCAGTGTAAAAGCTAGGACGTCACCCGGAAGTGGCGCGCAGAACCCTCGCCCGAGTTCTGTGGTCAGTATGCGAGGGCTACCGAGGGGTGAACGACCTCGGCCAAAGAAGCTAGTTCGAATTGGGACCCTGAACGTGGGGTCGCTTACCGGGAAGTCTCGTGAGGTTGCCGACCTCATGAGACGCAGGAATATCCAAGTCCTATGCCTGCAGGAAACGCGATGGAAGGGTGCGAAGGCCCGCGAGATTGGAGAAGGCGTCAAACTCTTCTACAATGGAGCAGACACCAAACGGAATGGCGTTGCCATAGCGGTGGCAGAATCCCTCAAGGACTGCGTCTCCACTGTGAACAGGATCAGTGACCGGATCATGGGAGTGAGAATGGACACGAAGGAGGGGTACTGGACAGTACTGACCGTGTAATCGAGCCACCACAATCCGGTTGCTCTGAAACCGAAAAGGATGAGTTCTACCTGACCCTGGACGAGGCCATAAGATCGGTTCCGGAAGAGGACTATCTCACCATAGCTGGAGATCTGAATGGTCATGTTGGGAGGGACAGAAGGGGTCTAGAAAGGGTGCACGGAGGACAAGGAATAGGGACAAAGAACGCTGAGGGAGGACGAATCCTTGACCTAGCAACAGCCCACGACTTAGCAATCTGCAGCACCTTCTTCGCGAAAAGGAGGACCCAAAAGGTAACCTACAGCAGTGGAGGGAGACAAACGGAAATCGACCATGTCCTGGTCAGAAGATCGTCTCTCAAAACCATCAAGGATATCAAGGTACTGCCTGGGGAAGAGCTGGGCCCTCAGCACAGGCCTCTCCTGGCAGACATCGCCATAGACCTCCCCAAGAAGACAAGGGTGAGAGCAGAGCGAAGAATTCGGTGGTGGAAAATGGGCAGGGTAGAAAAGGATAGCCTCGGCCGAAGAATACTGGAGGCTGGGCTCCCAGACCCACATGGGCCAGTCCAGGACACCTGGACCTACGCAGCAGAGGTCATCCTACAGTGTGCAAGGGAGGTCCTGGGAGAGACGCGAGGTGGTATCAGAGGAGACAAGGCAGCCTGGTTCTGGAACGAGGAAGTCCAGAGGATCGTCAAGCAGAAGAAGGAAGCATACAACGCTGGCAAAAGACACGGAGCCCAGAAGACTACGCTGCCTACAAGAGCTGCAAGCGACTCGCTAAGGCGGCCGTTGCTAAGGCCAAGAATACGGAAATGGACGCCCTGTACGACAAGCTGGAAGGCCGAGAAGGGGACAAGTTCGTCTTCCGCCTGGCTAAAGCTCGGCATCGCGCAGCTCAGGACATCAGGGTCGTAAAGACTGTGAAGAGCAGCAACGGGGCCATTCTCAGGAAACCAGCCGAAGTCAGGAAGAGGTGGGAAGAATACTTCGAGGGACTTCTGAACGAAGAATTCCCTCGCAAGGATAGCCCACAGATAGAGGCGACGGCAGGTCCCATCACTCCCTGGACGAAGGATGAAGTTCGCCGGGAGCTAGGGAGAATGAAAGCTGGGAAAGCAGTGGGTCCAGACGATAGAGGCATGGAAGGCCCTTGGAGAGCATGGGGTGAGTTGGCTCACGCACTTCCTAAACAACGTAACAGCTGAAGGAAGGATGCCAAATGCGTGGAGGAGCAGCACAATCGTTTTTCCCGCATTTCAAACAGAAAGGGGACGCGACGGAGTGCTCCAACTACCGCGGGATCAAGCTGACTCCCCATACCATGAAGCTGTACGAGCGCCTGGTCAACACTAGGCTGAGGGAACTTGTCCCTATCTCGCAGGAACAGTTCGGCTTCATGCCCGAGAGGTCCACCACCGATGCCATCTTCATCGCCAGACAGCTGATGGAGAAGTACCGAGAGAAGCGGCGACCCTGCTACCTAGCCTTCCTGGACCTTGAGAAGGCATTCGACCGCCTGCCAAGGCCTGTACTCTGGAGAGCGCTCAGAGAACGTAACGTTCCGGAACACCTCATCTCCATAGTGAAGGACATGTACGATGGGGCTAAAGCAGCTGTACGCACCCCTCACGGCTTGACAGAGGAGGTAAACATTACGGTTGGGGTACACCAAGGGTCAGCCCTCAGCCCGTTCCTCTTCCTCCTGACTCTAGATGTCATGGCAAAAGAACTCATGGAGGGACCACTGAAAACCATCCTCTATGCTGACGACATCGCCCTGATAGCGGACAGCAGGGAGGAACTTCAGGACAAGGTGCAGCGGTGGCAGGATGTGCTCGCTGCGAATGGACTCCGGCTGAACGTAAAGAAGACCAAGTTCCTAAGCTCCGAAGAGTGCGCCGAAGTCATCGTAGATCGCCATGGCGAGAACATCGAAAGGGTCGAGGATTTCCAGTACCTGGGGAGCAACCTAGCAGCTGATGGCAGCGTGGACCAGGCGGTGATGGCCCGAATCAACGCAGCCTGGATGAAATGGAGGGAGTCCACTGGCATCCTGTGCGACCGGCGGTGCTCGAGAACGCTCAAGGGCAAGGTGTACCGGGCTGTGGTAAGGCCTACAATGCTCTACGGCAGTGAGTGCTGGCCTATCTGCAAGAACCATGAAAGGCAGCTCCACTCAGCTGAAATGGATGCTGAGATGGGCCTGCGGCTGGACACGACTCGACAGAGTCAGAAACGAGGACGTCAGAGCGGTCACACAGACGGCTCCTATCCAGCTGAAGGCACGAGAGCAGCGACTGCGATGGTACGGTCATGTACTGAGGAGGCCTGAAGACCACCCAATAAGGAAGGCATTGGAACTCGAAATAGAGGGCAAGCGACCACGAGGAGCCCCAAAGAAAAGATGGAGGGACGTCATCAAGAGGGACCTCACTGAAGTGAAAGCCACAGCAGAAGATGCAGTGGATCGGAACAAGTGGCGACGTCTAACAAGATCAGCGGACCCTGCGACGGCGCGGGACTAACGCTAGGGAGAAGAAGAAGAATTTGTAGGAAGAGGCAATTATCCAATTACCATAAACATCGGCTGGAATCACAAGCACGGCACCATTCTACGGATAATTTCTGATTAAACTCCTACAAGAGCTGCACACCCTTCACTCTGCGTTTATACTCACAACCTTTTCTAGTTTGAAAAAAATCCGGATTTTTTTTAACTACATTTGTCCTCAGGCTACGATATACACAGGTGGCATATTGGGTGCAATTTCCCCCTCTTAGTTGTTATGATTTTTCTTTGTTCCCCAGCGTTTCCAAATCTGGTACCAATTTACCATCGTAGGAGGATAGAAGGCTCGCTGTCCTGGACAAAAGCCGATCCAGAATTCGTACCCCCGCGATGCGCGCGCGTCATAAAGGATGCCACTTGAAACTCCCTCTGCCGCCTCCTTCTTATAGTATAGTAGCATTGATAAGTATTAGTAAGCCATGACAGCTTCACAAATTGTTTCAAACGAATTTGACCCTCCGATCGCTTTCGTGGTAAGCGGACCATTTGCCACAAACATACAGGGGGGGGGCAAAAAAAAGACACTTCGACCGAGTCACATATCAGCAAAGTTTTCGCAGCCCAGACAGAGGACGTGGATACGAGTACCAGGGCGGAAGATACCCAAGATGTTCCTCGATAAGCAGGAGCTGGCTCTCACCCATCACCTTCATGTACACCAAAATATGAAGTCATCTCCAGTCGCAGCTGACTGGAGAAGACTTTAGAATTCATGTCCACCTCTAACGTGCCGAACACTTCTTGTATGAGGTGCCCATGCTACCTGAAGACTCAGATACTCTTTGCTGTGAAAGAATTTCAACATCGAGCAGCCTCGACAAGGTCGCTACGCCGTCCAGCGATATCATTGCTGCACCGCAGTGTCGCGCGAAGGCGCGGGTTGTTATGGTATGGACCTTATTTTGGAATGGGTAAGACCGATATTTTATTCGTAGATCCGGCTGAAGGTGGCGCCAACGGTTTACAATCGAGCAACTCGAAGAGAATATCCTGCCCTCATGTCGTCGCCCGTACCTTCTTGGAAACTTTGTACTGCTACAGGATTGGGTGACAACACATGGAATCGAAGGATGTTGGAAAAACTCTCGCCTACTCGGAATAGAAGGGCGTTGAGTACTTGAAAAAGATGGCATATCTAACTGTGTCACCTGACCTAAATTCCCTCAATTACCCGGTTCAACAGGGTGGTCTACAGTGGCGGAGAAATCAACTATCTCGCTGATCTCAGGCACCGAATCGCGGTCGCGTGCAAAATCTCTCGATGGCGCTCGTCCAGAAGGCTGTGGCGAAGTATCATGATAGTGTTAATTTCTATCATGATATCATATCATGATAATATTTAATATGCTCTTCAATATGGTAGTAGAAATGTCCGACCTGAAGTGTAACTTATGGCGCCTCGAAAGTCCAGGAAATAAAGTGTCTTTTTTGCGCCTCCCCTGTATACTGACTGACCCGCCTGGACTCTTTTCCTTTTTAGGTAGAATTATATGCTCTGCAGAGCATCAAAAGCCATGCGCATTAGGGTAAGTAGAGCTTATTGGGATCGGACTAGAGGCAATTTATAAGGCTGGATTGAATTTAGAGTATCAATTAATGTCGTTTTGCCCGCCCTCAGCGTGCACCTCAGTGGTTGGGCGGTCGGGGCCGCACCAGAACACTTCTCCCAGCTTGGAGAAAACCCTTGGGAATGACCCGGTTCCCACTTTTACTGGATTTTTCCTTCACAGTACTCAACTAATTTTTTCTTTACTTTCTTTTTTTGTGTGGGAGCTCGACTCACGGCTCGAACCTACCCTCGCCAACCAAACACTCCATGCCTCCAAGGAAGAACTGGGCAGCTTTGTAGCTTCTATCGTGCTTGTTCGAGAAATTTCTAGGCGTCAGGAAGTGGTCTTTGCCTATAATTAATTCCAGTTTTTCGCCTACCTCTAAGAATCAGTGAAGTCAAACGTGTACTGGAGCTGTTCGGCTCGCGAGGGGCATTTCGCACGCACGCCAGTTTCATTTTCTACCTTCCGTTGAACTACTCGTCTCACCTGGCGAAACCCGTAAACTCTTGTCGACTGTAAACGAAACTCCTGCTTTTGCATAGTTTTACATCAATTTACAAGTCTCCACTGAAAAGCGTCAGCAGCGATCGACGGGAACAAGCAAAGTGCCCCCACCAAGCCGAACTGCACCCGTGCATTGTCCTTAACTGACCACCTGAACTACTCTTTTTGTGCAGGAAATTCTCTTTTCTCTGTGTCCTTGAAATCAAAGCTCGTTAGGTTAGACGATGATGAGTAATACAAGAAGGAGACGCACCAAAAGTGCCAGAATGCACCCGCGAGGCCAAACGCGCCCATTTACTGACTTTGTAAGGAGCGCGGCCTGATCGCATGGTCGTGACGTCGGTTAATTATATTAGCACCTCACATTGCGCAGGAAAAGCGCCATTACATACTGCAAACAAGCACCAACTATTTGTGGGGCTGTTGTTTGTTTATTATTATTCATTTGGATGCTCACGGGGCAGCGTCAAATTGGCATTTGTCTTTGGGTTTCATTAAGATCGCGGGCTCAATATGTAACAAAACTATCGGTCGCGCCTATGCAGTGTGATGCAAATTTACAGGACATAGGGTGGGAAGCTGCTATTAAATATGGAAGAGGAGGGGAGAGTGACTGGAATGGCCGATTGTGTTCCTCCGATTGTAGACAACCTACTCAGCAACAGAGAACAGAGTCAGCGAAGCAAAAAGCAAAATTGCTCTGCGCCAGGGCAGAATGCCTAGCCAGGGTCGCTTTAAGGGGTCGCATTTGGCGCTGGGGAAAGTTTTTCGTGATGTCCAATTTTTGCTTCTTTGCACGTTTGGATATTTCCTATCATCATCTCTGGGAATATCCAAGTAGGGGAGTATGTATTTGTAACGTGCGGGTTTGTGTAAGGGGTATGTATTAATCCAATTAATTTTCCACTCCGCGGGGAGGCGCGGCTAGGAAGTGCCCTGGGCCGCAAGAATTAGCATGTTTGAGAAAAAGGGTCCGGGCGCGAATGAACGCGTATATAAGCCTCCTGATTTCGCCTTTGTGATGAACTGCACTCGCCTAGAACAACATTATCAGTCGACCGAAATATGACTGGGCAGAAACGGGGGCGGGTAGGGCGGGCGGGGGGTGGGGGTTCGGTGAAGTTCAGTGGGAAGACTCGCTGCTTGAAAACAGGGTAGAAAACTGTACATATAGGAACTGGGAGGCGCTGTTTTGGCTGTGGAGGGTTGCATTTTAAGCACTATTCGTTGCTGTGCCTTTTGCTATGTTCATGTTCAAGAAATGACACACTGCTGATATTTGTAAAACCTGTAAAATCAAAATAGCGCAGGTATGCCACTTCGGATAGAAGAGTTGACGGGTCTTCACGAGACGACCTGTACAGGTTCGCTGTGTCGCAATGTTGCCCCACCAAGCCGAGTCGATCGGAAACATTAGTTTGTGAGGTGGTTCGCTGAGTTCCAACGGAAACAGTCAACCACTACAAGCTCAAAATGGATTACTGAAAACTTTTTTTTCGGAGTAAGAACAAGAAGAACCTAAGCCCGTTCACGTGTTTTCGTTGTGCTTCTGGTTACTGACCGTGGCGCCTGGAAGTACCAGTGTTTTTCCTAGTGCTATGAGCCATTTCTTCGAACACTATAATCCATATCTGAGGGGAAACAAGAGGCGTAGCTGCGAGTGGGAGGCGGTGAAAGAGAGACTGAGAGGCTGTCCTCACAACACCGCCTCTCGATATCTGGGTTTCAGTGGATGGTAACGAGAAAGTACTACTTTCAAGTGAGACAGATATTCTTTTCCATGCGATAACATTGAGTACACCTTGTCTCACATGGTGTTAACGTCACTACTTCCCGGTAGAGTGAATTAAATATGATATCAGCATGGAATATCAGCGGAAGAGCTTATGAATTAACAAGCATGAGTGATGGGAACGAAGGCATGTCAGTAAGGGATTTCGGCTTTGCTCATGCTCAAGTTCCTATGGAAGGAACCCCCTTATCAACAGAACACGCCCTGTCGTTGGGAAAAGTTCAGCAAAATACGTTCCCTCAAGATTCTTCCTCTGGTACGACCTTTTCCTCCCAAGTCCACCATCCTACCTACCATTTTTGTGAGTTTCCTCAGCTTTCTAGCGCTCCCGGAGCTTTCCAGGAAATCCCTCCGCTTTCTCTGGAGTTCTTGGTTCGTCGAGCTAGGGAGGTTATTCAGTGGAACTATTTATACATAGAATTTGTCCTGAGGTTTCGACTAATTAGTCGTCTTGTGAGACCCTATTGAACCTCCTTTTTTTCTCTTTCGAGAAACTGCCCTTGAATAGGGAGGGACACATGAGCATTTTTCAAGGTAGAAGCGACCCCTTCGCTGAAAACCCCCAGAGTACGACAGGCTCTGCCCATCAAACCCAGTCTTCGGCTGATTTTTTGATCTTATTAACAGCCATTTTTAACTTGACTTAGATGAGTTTCCGTCGCTCACAGCTTAGTTTCCCAGATGAATGAGTACTTTCCCTCTCTACTCCGCCGTACAGTGCACGCCCTACTTGTGGGGTACAAGAAATTTTCGGGATCTAAGAAAAGATCAGGATAACACGTCCATCACCAGCGCGGCGTCCCGCCACGCTCGAGTATTACGGTTGCCTTGTTACATACCCCGAAAATAGGCTGACAGGACGCGTCGCTATCATTCCTTCACTCTTCATTGGGAAGGAGGGGGCTGCTTGCCAAAAGGCGTCGTGTCTCCGGGTCTCCAGGAAATCCACCATTCTATACATTAGTCAAATAAGCTGGTAAACAACTTATTTTTGCTTACTTACTGAATATACGAGTCAGTTAAGCAAAAAAATATTGACAAAAAAAATTGTGTTCAACACCATTCACATCATTTGTTGGGGATTTTGGTCGAGCATGTATACACCCCCCTCCCCCGGCTCTCTGTTCCTCCTCATCGAATCGAGCCGTCGGGAGGGGGTAAATAGCACATGTGAAACAGGAAAAGCCGCGAGACAATACGACCCTTCTTCTACCAATTCTCAGATTTTCCCCAACTTCCTGCCACTTTTTCCAAAATTTCCCGAAAACTTCCCTACTTTTTACCAAATATTCCTTTTCCTCGCCGTAACTGTCTATTTTTCAGAATTGCTGTTATGTCGAAATGTAGATGGCGAGTTCATGTGCGTGCCGTATGAGGACGAAACGAGGAAGTGACCAGTCAGCCATCCATAACCACTGTGAAGACCATCGCACTATTCTATCTTTGTGTGAAACTATGTGCTACGTCTAACCATACATCCAACATTTCTATTAATCGTATGATAAAAGTTAGCCACTGTTCGACATCGATTTTTCCGTAGTTAGGCAGCGTTTAGACTTCGCGATGACGCGCACCGACGAGCTGCGACGATACTGTTGAAATAGCGTTGCAGTGTTATAGATGAGAATGCAACGATCGATGCGCATGCTTTCGTCTGCATCAATCGAGTGACCGAAGCGCTGCCGTCGCGAAGTCTGAACGCTGCCTTGCACAGTCTGGTACTCTTCTGTTCTTTTATACTCTCTTTCAAAACACGAGCGACCGGCGTCGATCGATACCAGAGGGTGAAGGCAGCGCCCATACTTTGCACCCGTATACTCAATCAAAACACTGGCGACCGCCACCAATCAATTCTGTCTGTGTCTGCCTTCCCGTCTGTAGCACCGGAGCGCTATTGCAACGCTAGCGGGTTGACGCGCGTCATCGCGAAGTCTGAACACTGTCTTAGATGCGATCTTCTACTAGCGACACTACAGCTCTCAAAATCGTCATCACAACATACTCACAAAATCTTTATAGAGCTTTCCGAAATTAGTAGAATTCCAATATAATATTCAAGTGGCATGAAATACACGGGGAAATGAGGTCATCGAAAATTCTCTAGGAGCTGAGAATGGGAAACGCAGTTCACGGTAAAACAGTAGATAGGCGCGATTCGGCTTGGAGGGTCACCAAATGGTACTCTGCCAAGCTTGGACAATAACCTTGTGAAGACCTGTAAATTCCTGTGACTAAATTGACTCACTTGTACGACTTCTCAGCTTTACAAGGTTTACAGGTCTCAACGAAAATGAACCTGTAATCAAATGAACCAGCAAAAAGGAAGGAGAATGGAAACTGGTCCCCCTCCAAGCCGAACAGTACCCAGCAGGATACTCTTGCTTTAGGTCTCCAGTTAAGTGATTTTCCATTTAATCAACAAAGAATCAAAAATTATCTGAACAGCAAAAAGAGGAGGCATCGCACGCAAGTGAACTATCAACTATTGATTAATTTGATCGACCACTGATTTGACCTGACAGCTCTCAAATCACAACCGTAGCTAACCTTATTAGGAACCCATCAGAGACCAAATAACATTCCTAGGAGCCTATTAGAGAAAAAATAAGATTATTAGGAACATATTAGGGACAGCGGTACCTGTTAACGAAGTTAGCACAAGGTTACGGATCGTTCAAGTAACACGGTCAAGACCAAGGACAACGGGATGAATGCACTAGTGTGGCAGATCGAGGTAACAACATTTAAGAATTTTTACACAAAATTTCTGGCTCTTAAAAGTGACAGCATGAAATGTATGAAATCCAATAAAAAAATTTCAAATCAGAAACGATGTTGCTCTTTTTCCACTGCTGGTTTCCGTAGTGCATAAGCGCACTTGGAGCGCAGAGTCAACAGAGACAGGAGCCTTAAGTGATTCAGAAGAAGAATGTGGCGTTGCTGTCTGAAGTCGACAGATCTGAAACCAAGGATTTATCCACTTTGTTCGTATTTATAGCATGAAAATCACTGAAAAAAATATTATTGTATGCGTTCCTTCCCCTGGACGCAATTGTGATGGCATTAAATTTGGCTTCTCTAAAAACAATGCCCCTCAACCAAGTATTACGGGTAGTGGTATCCAGTTATGAACCAGTAACCGATAGGTGACTGCCCAGTAAGAAAGAAGGGAAAAGCTTCGACAACACTCTGAATAAAGACCCATACTTAGCAGTTGCAGTGTCATGGTGAGCGAAAACTCCGCGTTCGGAATCACCGTAAACAATTGTTGGGAGTACGGTAAACAGTGAAAAAGTGTACATTTCATATCTCGCAGATAGGGAGGGCGTGGCTGCGCACTCCATTTGAACGCGGCGTTAACACACTGGCGACAAGGCGCCTTTTCACATGCCTGCCGCGTGGGACTAAGCAGTTTTTCCCTATTTTCGAAGAATGCGCATAAATGCTAGGGCGTTTATAGAAAAAAAGCTATAAGGTCGCTATTTTGTTTAGCTTCAAGATAACCAAATTATCCATGAATATCCGATCAATTACGGAAGTGGGAAGATGCAAAGAAGGAATATCAGCACGCAGAGGTGGTAGTTGGAATTCGATCCAATGCTTACTCAGTAAAAGTTCTTATCCATTAGCTATCTGCATGTGAGAACTTCAGTTAAATCCAAAAACTAAACAGACCTTTTATTCTTAAAGGCATCTACGGTGTTCAGTGTTGCCTAAATGCTAGAAGGGCTGTTAGTGGGGGAAAATGGCGAAAGAACGAGTTGAAACGGCAAAAATCCGGCGAAAGAAAAGCTGCTCGTTTTAGTGAAATTGTAAATGACTTTTGGCACAGTCCTTACGCAATTCTTCGATACCGCACGAAGTACGAGTATGCATCATTTACCGTAATATGAATGCAGCATCCGCGCTTATACACATGCCTTTGCTTTGAAATTTGCTAACAGCAAAGACTGAATACGAGCGAGAAACGATCAATCCGTTGTGGGCGGGCGGTCCACGGCCAAAAATGTGCGTCCAGCAGTTATGGAGCAATGTCGAAAAAACGTTTAAAAGGAAAGTCCCGCGAAGCAATAGGAAAGTAGTGGTCCGCAGTGGATTGACCACCTTGCGACAGTTTGAGGCCAAAGTTGAATGATGTAGAGTTAAGCGCAAAATTGCTCACTAGGATATCATTTTCACTGACCTCCTCTTCAGAGCCGCCTTACTAGCTAAGCGATGCTAACAGAAAAAATAGCATGAAAATGAATGCACTTGTCTCATAGTTATCAGTGGGAAAAGAGTCAGAGAATGAGGTGCGCCAACAAGCGGTTTATTGATGACATGCCGTCAAGTTTGAGGACTGTGAGGCGCTCATGAAGTCTGCCGAACCTCCATTGGCATTTTCTCCTCACGGACGAGTCACTGTCGACCTCCATTCCACATTTCACCGCCAATACCTACGCTCCGCGGACCATGCGTCTAATTGTAAGATCCACTTCCCGTATGGTCATATTCACGCCCGTCTGTTAACACCGCAATCTCTATGATCAATAAAACTGCTGATAAATGCTTACAATTTCAAATCAAATCAGATGGGTTTTTACGCCTCCCAAAACAAATTAGATGTGCTTTAACTCCAGGTTCCAGGTTTCATAACCATTAAGAAAGCATAAAAAGAGGAAGCTCTTACCAGAATCTGCTGACTGGCCATGATCAGGTGGTATGTATTCCGTAGCCTCAGAGCGGATCACTGACGAGAACCGAACGACTTCGTGAGCTAACTAAATATTGAAGCATAAATTCCCTAGATTATCTTACTTCTAACACCTTCTGAAGGAGAACATCTGCGAGTTTGGGGAACGACGCAGAGCGATTTGGTGTGATCTTCAGAAAATGTGCAGCCTGTCTTCTTTTCTCGTACTTCTCTCTCAATCGTTCCTTGCGTGGAAGGTAGTGGGAAGGGGGAGGGGGGACTGGTGGGGAGTGGGGAACTACCGGAGACGTACACTGATGATCCCTGCAAACGATAGGGCGTATGACGCGGCGCTTAGGAGTGCAGCCAGGGAGGCCTTGTTCCAACAATAATGTCATCCTGAGCAAGCTATAATACAACTGATAAAAATCTGCCCTGTCTGCGTTCCAAGCCACGCGCCGTCACACGCTCCTTGCCTTCCCTCGCTTGGTTTGCTCTCTCCCTCTCTCTGCCTATCCATCATTTCTTCTTCACTGAAGACATAAAATTTAATTAAAGAATGCTGAGTTATGGGCGGAATTCCTGACCCCAAGAGGGATTCGAGCCCCACCTGACATTTCCGGGCGAGTGCACTACCTGCGACGCTACCGGGGTCGCTCACCACTCATGGTCAGATCCATGGTTTTATGCAAGAAGTGGTGAACTTCATGTTGGCTGAGTCACAAGCGTACCTCGAGGAGGCTGTATTTGATGGCTGCAGGGGAGTCGTTATTGCGGAGAAAGATTAGGTGGGGCCCGAGGAAAAAAATCTTCCTAAAGCCATTCTTGACCCTATGTGACGAAAGTTCTATAGATTTTTGTCTAATCACCTACTTGATTTCCTTTCTTTGCGGTATTACAGTGGTGCTCGCTGCGGACGATGGGGCGTATAAAGGGGATGGGTTGGGCGTAGCGCTAGTCTGTTTCTTTCTTTCTCTTATTTCGCCAAGCAGCAAGGCTACATCATATCGTTCGTACCTTCATTTTCTACCAGTCGTTGTCGCTGAAGTGCTTCAACAGCTGGTGAAGAACGGAATGGCTGCTGGCCAAACCCAGCCTCTCTGACACCCCCTTCCCCCATCATCCACAGCGAACAAGACTGTACCGTTATTGCCCCTTAAAATGCGCCTTTCTCTTTCGCTATGTGTTCCTTTCCTTCACACCCCTTTGTTTTGCATGTGTATATTCCCTCTTCTTCCTTTTCCTCTCTTCCTCACTCCATTTGTTGTTCCTTTTACTTTCTGCTCTCATTTCTCATCCTTGTTGCCCATTTCTTTCACCCAAATAGCAGTCGCATTGTCCCCAACATGGAATGCTCCCTGTTACAGATGCTGATGTGAACGCACTTCGGCTAGGGCGTGAGGGGGGGGGCATTTTGCACCTTCGCTGCTTCCCGCTGCTTGTCGTGAAGCATTACAAAAGTTGACAGGTAATCTTTACAAAGTAAGTAGTTTCCACGAACTTTGACTGGTATCACTCCACGGCTTCACCTGATTGTCAACCTTGTGTGGAGTTAAGCAACAACTAATATCGCATCACCTGAATCCACTTTTCTACTTGATAGCTATAGGAACCAGCGAGCGTGTAAAATGTCCCCTCCTAGCCGAATTGCGCCCTAATGTGCTTGACATAATACCTGGGTGACACCCGCCTGTGAATTGGCTGACTACACTCCATTAAGACCTCACGCGAACCCCCACAAACTCACTTACCAGTAGGCTTCAACGCAGATCGTAGTAAACCA
>MU915847.1:0-12117 GCA_036418165.1 Cooperia oncophora
GGGTTTCACTATTACTTGTTATCTCTGCTATAATATTATCGTATGTGTTTACTTTATTCTTTTTACTGTTTCTTTTTCCTCTATTGGTCCTTTGTTTTGTAATTTTAAGAGAGAAGAAGGGATGATTGCCCTTGTACATAAGAGGATTATCTATATTTGTTAAGTTTCCATATCCCTTTATGTTATCATTTAATCCAAAGGGATATGGTGTCATCAGAAGTTTGATCCAAAAAAGTTCCTTTTCTACTAATGTAGTTTTATCGTTAGACTTCATACAGTCTAGTACTTGTACCGTTATGCCCTTATCACATTTATAGAAGTGATTATATAATGGTGTGTGTACTTTGTGTGAAGAGATATTGGAAAGATGTTCGCCAATTCTTTCTTTCAATTTTCTTACTGTCATTCCAACATATTGTATTCCGCAGCCATTGCATGTTAAACAGTACAACTACATTTTTAGCGTTACAATCTGCATCTGCTTCTTTATATGTGTTAATATATAAATTGGTAACGTTTGATACAATGTAATTATCTGTATTAGTTATATCACATGTCCTGCATTTCCTTTTACATTTGCAACCCTTGTTATCATTTCCAAAGTCGTTAAGTTTGAAGTGATTGGCCCCACCCCTTACCTTGTGAACCTGGAACTGGAGAAATAATTTGTGGCGCTAGTTTTCGCATTTTTTGACCTAAGATCTAAGCGCATGAGCGGTCAAACCCATACGCAGAGAGGAGTCTTCCCGAAGGTTCGGCAGGGCTGCTGCCCAGGGGGTGGCTCTCCCTGCAAGAACTACTAGCGCTGGAGGCGCCAAAAAATGACCCCTCTTGCCATTTTTGACTTGTATAACCCCGTCAGCGCTAGTCCCTATTTTTTGAAGAGGTATGGCCCTCTTTTTTGAGAGGCATGGCCCTCATGTGTGTAAATGATGATGTGTTAAAAATGTGGGACATGTTAAAAAAACAAAAGAATAAAAAAGAGAAAACAAAAAAAGGGAAAAACGCGCAGGGCCTACTAGTTAATAACAAGGATAGCAAATGTGAAATAATCTTAAATGCAAATTATGTGTATTATGGCTGTATAAATTTAAACATGTCTATAAACTAGCAACAAATCTGTGTTATCTGAAAGTTAGGGAATGTTCGTAATAGCTTTAGTAACTTGGAACAAATGCGGAGTTGAACAATAAAAACAGTTTGTGAGCATAGAGGTATGAGGAACGTCAATCGACAAAATTGCAATCTAGACGAGATGGATATAGGTAATAAAAAACGACCACTGGCCGCGTGTTGGACCACTGGTCCCGAAAAAAACACCACTGGTGTCGGAGGCAACCGCCTCATAGAAAAAAGTGAGCGAAGGATATAGGAATGCGAGAAACAAGATATGACCCGTAAGACGGAACTGGTATTTCATTGAACTCGGGTTACCCCTCGAAGTTGTCAATGAAGACGCCACAAAAAAAAAAAACAAAAAAAAAAAAACACCAGTACAGCCAATTTAGAAGCAAAGAAAAACAAACATTGGGAAATGCATACACTCCACAGCACAGATGATCCGTTTCGCCCGTTGTCGTAGACGAATCATCGAAGTCTTACCAACCCCCCGGGCTCGTCAGTACGACAGGGTTGAAGACATGGACATGGACTACACAGGGGAAGGAGCAAGAAATAGGACAAAAAGAGAAAACATGTAGAAAAAGCTCACGTGTAAAATTCATGCAATAAAAATGAGAAGGAATTGTACAGTAAAAATGAGAGAATGTTATAAAGTTCTGAGTACTAAATACGTGTAAGAGGAAGAAAATTGGAATGGAGTAGATGGGCAACCAATTAAGGGAATGTTGAGTAAAAGACACCGTCGAGCTGACTACAACGGTGAATAAAAATTGTAGCGATAAAATGAGAGTTAGAGTTGAACATCGTTGCTAATGAGAATACTTTTAACCAGCCTACTTATCTTTTTATAGTTATTTGCAATAGAGTATTTGTAACTTATAAATTTATTTTTGTAAATACATTTCACAATGCTAGTAATAATAAAATCTTCTTCGTAGCCATTTTTCGAAAGAGTCACCCCACTACATAGAAACACTATGCCCCAGACGCAAGCAATGATGGTAAAAGTAGGTGTGTTTGTGTACGAGTTCAAAGTATCGTCCGTTTGAACTTTTGACGTGACGAACGACTCATCATCCCGTGTTTTATCTATTTTGGCATCCTCCCTCAACGATGGCCCAAACACGCAAAGCCGGTTCTCTCGAAGTAAAGAGTGAGAGAGGGCAGCACTTGTTGGCTCGATGTAACATCAAAAGCGATGTCAGTCTCAACCCTTGTGATATTTGCACGTATGTTTACAAACCTTTTTACTACTTTTTAGGGTGGGCAAGGTATTGCTGACTACTTTTGAACCAGGGCTGTCTATGACCGGAAATGGCCCTTTTCTGATGGCCCTTTTGCAAAAAATCATTTTCCATATAAGAGCGGGTGTCAAGGGGAAGAGTTCCGGGTACGCTTTGAATCCAAGAGCTCAGAACATGGGGATGTTCTTGCAGAATATGCTTACTTAGACTCCAAGGGAGTGCGGCACTTTCCTTCTAACCCAATTTTCCTGATGAACCTGCATGAACCCTTCCAAATTGCCACAACCATAAGCACCGTTAAATGCCTCTTCCAAGCAATCGCGCTGTTTTTTCAGTTATTCGGCAATTGTTGATAAATTTATCGCGAATTCCATTCCCATCCTATGTGTTCAAGATTTAGTGTTGATCTACAGCGACATTGTGCAATCGACATGCGTTTATACTCACCCCAACGGTTACTCGTTACGGTGGTTGGTTCTCGGAGATAAATGTGCTTGTTCAAACGTTGAGATGTGCCAACGCTTTCATGGGCGAGTCACTGGTATTGGTTTTGGAAACATTACGGTGAGTGGATGTTGCTTTCTGTACCCCTGGCCTCTTTTCAGCCTTGACCTATTTGTCCCTATTACATTGCATTCTCTTATTAAAAAAGACGGAGGCGGTAAAGTGGCACGTAGTAGTTTTTAAAAAGCGTTCTAAGTAAAATCCCACACCTTCTCCTGTCTATGCCTACCAAGACTGTACCACACAACGTTTTTAGCGTAGGCTTACAAATGGGAGCAAAAGCGAGCGTGAGAGGAGGTTTATGCTCCTTGTGAGAGTCTCTTCTCGCCTGATAAGAAGGCAAATTAGCACCTGTAAACTGGTTCATGAGTGAAAGTTGGGATCCAGTCCCTGTCATATGGGCGTTTTCTTTCAAAAAATAAGGCCCCACCTAGGTAGCCGGGTGTTGTTCGTAGGTGTTTCTTCCGGGCCTACGAATTAGGTAGGCCCGCAAGAAACACCAGTCAGGTCACAGGCGGGATACGAACCCGCATCTTTCGCTTTTGCCCACAGCTCGGCACTCTTGTGACAACTTACGGATTGCGCAGTGCGGCGTTAAACAGCAGTTATCAAACAATAACAGCTTTGAAGTACTAGGTAAACAGTGTGAGGAGGCAGCTTAGCTCGAACTTGAAGTAGCTTTTATAGGATATCAACTTGGATCGGATTATCGTGGAGCTCAAGCAACAACGGCGTTAGCTTGGTGAGTGAGCAAATGTACAGAAAACTATTCCGTATCCTTCCTTGTTTTGCTGTGACACTTGAAAAACCCCTAGCAAATGGTTAATTGATTACAGAGTACCTGAGGTTACCTAGAGCTCCGGAAAAGATCTTGGAACAAGCCAAAAGAAATCGGAACTATCTATCAATCTGTTTTTTTTATTTTCCCTGAATTGCGTTTGTAAATATATTATAGATCAACTATGCCTGGGAAAGCTGATTTTAGATCAGCGGAAACGACCCTAAGCAAACAGGAAAAGTACGGGAGATTTAGGGTTCCCGCACCCAAGGCCAGCATCCGGGTGACAAAATATCCGTGTAAAAGCTTTCAGCTCAAAACCCCTTCCGGCACTTTTGAAGATGACTTTTTTGGGGGAAAAGCAAGGCTCAAAGGAAAGAATGTCACTATTAGGAATGAGCAGCTCCATGAATTTCAAGGACTTTGGAGTCGAATATCCATGGATACCCCTGAAGCTCCTGTGAAGTAGATTCTACGAGTGATTAAGGCTCTAATCAAGTCCAAGAATAATCAAACCAAAGCCAGAGCGCTGAATAGTTTCTTCTTGTTGAGTTCCAGCTATCTACTCACCATTCCACTGTTCGTGATTTTGTCGCTTGTTCCAAGTTTTTTCCAAAGCTGTAGGTCTATAAGAAGCTTTTCTATTCACAAATATTCACCAATTCCAGTTCGAAATTTCAAATGATCTTAGGATTCCGTTCACCGAAGGCGATGATGGCTCGCTTATAACGCTCACTAAGCGATACAGGTTGGTCGTCGTTGCATTTTTGTCGTTTTCTCGGCTATATTTTGATCTTCCAAAAAAAATCTCGATCATCGATTTCGTAACGCGCAGGTGCAATTGAATGCCACTATTCACACGAACACGAGAGGAGATGAGGGAAATGGCAGATGGGGCGGTGTTTGCTCGGGTTGCTCGCTCTGCCCTTGCTCTCTTCTTTTCATGGTCTAATCTCTCATCTGGGCACTCAGTGTTTCCTCCCCGTAAGCTCGTGCACTGAAGTGATTGCGATGGGGCGCGTCAGAGGGAAGGGCTGAAGACCACAGGCAGCTGCCTTTCTACACATAATGGCACTGCCGGTCTCGCAACTGCTGCTGGGTGGATGAACAGCAGCCGCTTGTGGCCCTACCCTCCGTATGACACTTCCCTGCACCCAGTTTAATGCAATAAGGGCTCAACAACAAATGTAATGTCGAGATCGAGCTGAAGGCGTTGAAAAGAACTGAGAAAAGAATATTTGAGCTGTGATTTGGTACGATACCGTCCAGGTTACGTGACAACTAGAACTTCGGAACAAAGACGCAACCAAACCAGAGCATCAAGTTGTACAAAAAATATGACGTGAGCTTCGGGGTGGATGAGCCACTTATTCTGCGTGTAAAGATGGGCCGTGAAAGGCCAGAGTGGTCACAAGACGCAATGCTACGACGTGAGAGCGCTAGAAAAACAGAAATTAGCGCTAAGTTAAAAAAAAGGGAACTGAGTTCAGTTTGTATGTGGGCCACCGTATCCGAATCAACGCTGTATTAAAGAAACGTGATAAATCCACCACAGTTTTACAGCTTTCTGTGACATCTGCTACTGTTCAGGTCATAGACAGGCTTTAGTAGACTTTTTCATTAGTAAAGCTGGAACATTTCAGAAATCGCTGCATTCATGCGGAGTTCTCACGTCCGCTCGTCACAAACTCGTCCGATTTGAGCGCGTGCCAAACGTGGAACGTTGGTTGCCCGGCTATACGACTTTTCTCACTACCTTCTATTACTGTTCAACTGGAATTTTTCTTAGATTGCATACATTCAAGATATAGATTGAGGGGGGTTCATAATATTTTTCTTCCAGAATCAGGGGGTAGTTTCAGTTTATCACTACACCGACAGAAATTGGTGACGGGTCTTACTACGTCAATTCGTCTAACTCGAACAGCGTGCAGGTACCTTTAGAGGCAGTTGGCACGGTAAATCCTACAGACGAGTAGGATTAATACACTTGGCAGAATGGAAGTCTGCGCCCATGAGAAGCCATTGCTCAGCGCCCTTCCAAGAAAATACGCACTCATAAGGGCGCCTATCGAGCTACAACATACCAACCTGGATGCGCCACCAAGCCCGCGCCTACCAAATGGACGACCTTTTAAACGCTCGTAGTGATTCATTGCTAGGCAAATTAAGAAGGCGAAGGGATGGTAACGAACCGGCGCCTGATGCGGCATGGATATATGGTACAACACCATGCAGCCGTATCATCGGTAGCGGTTATTGGCAAGATGCCTACGGGAAACTCGTCCGAAATTGATTTTTATGTGATTAAGAACGAAGGCTTTTTCTTATTTCAGGGTTTCGACCGTTCAACCTTAGTTCTTTCCATTTTCCTCTTAATTTAGCGCATCCGCTACGCATTTTAGCCGAGCACCAAAGTTATCGTGCCAAAACTGCCTTCAAATTTGGTGATAAAGTATGTTTTTTCTTTTGCAAACAGCAAAGAAGTATTTGCCTTTACTGTGGCAATATAATGGAGGACTGCGACGAAAATACCTGAAAGATTAGAGATGCTACGCTCTCCTCGCGGCCATTGTCCGACCCAGCAGAGACAAGGCGGCCAAAAGAACCAAAGGTGGTGGGTTCACAATGCTTTTGGTTTGCAACACTAGGATAATCACAGCTTTGTGACTCGTACTAGTGATTCCAACGATCCTTCAAAGTAGACTTCCTCAGAGCACACACAACGGTTGAGGGGGAGGGGGGGGGTTAAGGTTTCGCTACATATCCTGATAAGAAAGTCTTTCACAATATGAATGTTATGATTTATGATTTATGATTTATTATCGGCAAACTAATTACAATGGTCGAGATAAATAACAGTGTATGAGGAAAAAAAACTCCCGATAAGGTGAAAAACACTCATGGTAATCGAGACTTAAAGCTGCAAGCAATGAGTGGAGAGGTAGTCAGCGCAGAAGGGCAGTGGGCCGCCAACACTGCAAGTCCATGGATGCTCTTGTAGGAACTCCGGATACCAACTTAGTAGGTCCGCCAACTTTGCTGACTTAGCTGTGATCCAACTCCACTTGCCGCAGATTGATGAAAAAATCCAGTGGCATGAGGATGTACATCAAACAGACAATATACAAGAAACACAAGCTATGAGCTAAAAATATCATTCAGATAAGGATACAAGAGAGTCTTGGAAACATTCATATCCACCGCGAAATCGCTTCTCGATCAGTTTAAATTTAGTATGGTTTAGTTTCTGTCCTCAGAACCAGCCCTGAGATATCATAATTCGCCTAACTTTGCTCCTGAAGTTCTTAGTGGAGCTCGAGTTAACAACATCAACCGGTAAATCGTTCCAAAAAGTAATGACTCTTTGTGTAAAAGGAATTTCGAACTGTGCCTCAGTTTGATCTGCGTTTCTCTCGTAATTAATCCCGAAAAGGTTGTGCCCCCTGGTACGGCCAATTGTTGAAGATTTTGTAAACAAGAGGTCGAAATCCAGATCTATAGAGCCAACACTAAGCTTGTAAACAAAGTCGTAGTCATATAGCTTTCTTCTCATCTCAAGTGAGTCTTCTCCCAGATATTTGAGCCTGTCTTTATACGAAATATGAAACATGCCTCCACGGGCGAAAATTTTCTCAGTAAATTTGGACTGAACACTCTCAATAAGTTCAACCATATGACGAGTATGAGGGCTCCATAACATGGGACAATACTCAATATGGCCCAATCAATCTGGTCACTTGACTAGGGAGTGTACTGCCACATTTTGCAGGTACTTGTCTTAATCTCAGCCGCACCGAACCAACAACCCTAACTGCGGCTTCTCCGGCGCTACGGCCTTGGAATGCTGAACGAACTCAGAGGAGAAAGAGACAGACAGGGTGATATACCTCCTGATTTTTGGGAGTAAAATTTGCTTACCAACAAATGTTTGCTTTTCAGATACACCCCGACAAATAATATTTATGGCTACGATTACAACTCTTCACCTTCGTCATCATCTGATGCGGCGAGACTTGTCTTGAACCCGAACTACGCTTATCTCAACGATGCACTTTCAGAAGGCTATGCCAAGAATTACGTTCAGGCAGAGATGGCGTACAGCCAAGGCGGTCAAGTTGGCGGTCAAGTTGGTGGTAAGCGCCTACACAAGTTGCATAACTGGGGTGATTGGGGAGCTCCGGCTAGTAGCTGATTATGAAAGATGTGCAGGGAGTAGCTAACCCCTCGCCATTTACCTCTTTTGTGGCAACAGGGGCCCCACTAATGTGTTCCGGCAGATTTTAGTAGAGATACATCTCACCATGGTAGTTTTGTTCCGTGTTCTGTGGTGGGACACGCACAAGTTGATTGGTCATAATAGAAAACATTCCGGTGCTGGAATTTGAAACGGTGGTCTCAGCTGCAAAAAATGATTTCTAAACAAGGCGAAAAAGGCATTTTTCCAGGATTACCAAGCATTACGACGCTGTTCCTGCGCAATCAGCCATTTTGAGCAACGACCAGCAGCAGATGCTCAGAATTATCAGCAAATTCGACAGGTACGTGGTTAATAGTTTTGGACCTCTTTTACTGATTTTAAGTGGAAACTTGTATGGTCCTGGCTCGATTTCCTGAAAGATAACGGTGCACTCATTCCAATGGATCATGGCTCCTTACCGCTTGAGAAGAAGGGGCTGCAATATCGTGCCATTCCCTCGGCTGGAAGTGCACAAGGCTGGGGCATAACCCGGTGCTGACTCCATACTCGGCCTTGCGCTGCTTCTGGGCCATTCACATACCTTACCATAGCCAAACGCGCGAATTGTCTGCGTCGTCTAGCTTCTGGTTGTTCTGCACCGCTAACTACGCGTTTGCTGCGGAACCTCCATAAGTGCTGACCCTTGGAGATAGTTCAACGCACATATATGACGGCAACGCTTATCTTCAACGAATTTCTTCTTAGAAACAGTTATGTTCACTTATCCTAAGTAAAATCGTTCATGATTCGGTTCGGTGGTTTTGTTTTTTACGCCTTACAGAATTCTGAAGGATTAAATTTCAGAGCAACCCAGGAAGTTACAACCCACCTTTGAATTCAGGCAATTATTACGGAGGCGCACAATCAGGCATGTTTTATTATTGCAATACTTCCAGGATTTTGGTTCTGTCTATTCGCTTTCAGCAAAACTTTGAAGATTCCACACACAACGATAGGGCGTTTCTGGAGACTAGGATGGTTCGAAGCCCGCCAGTTTTCAACCATTGATGGTCAGCTAACAAGTTACACGTTGGTAGGGCCTGGTATCACGGCGAAAACCAGCCGCTCTGCCAGGCCCCAGCGACCGTAGCGAACAGGGACTCTGATCCATGACATGTTTGTTTCGGAATGTGAAGAAGGGCATTTCATTTATTGTATGAGCATGGGGGAAGGAGGGGGGCACCAAAACATGTTGGTACTTTCTGCCGCGTACAGTTCAAAAACTAATGGAATTACCCTAGGTCTGCCCTTATCGGTGGTATGTACAAGCTGCCTCCTTTGTTCTTCGGGATCAGAAAAGGGCTGGATGGCATTAGCGCGCGATCCATCAATGCCGCGACTGCGATAGGCCCGAATTCTTGAACACGAAATCTTCTACTGCTACATGGATCATAGTGTCGGTGATGAAATATCTATGGGCCACCGTAAGCAATTCGCTACGTAACTGCCGAGCTTCCCGTCAGTTGGTGTTTATTGCCCCGCATTTTTATCCCCTCACAGTGGCCCTCTTATAGCAGCGTCCCTAGTGGCATAGTGAGCTCATCTAACTCGAGCACACTCCAGTCCAGAAATGCTGTGATTCAGCGCTTCTCAGCGACGGTGCTACAGCGCACTCTTCCAAAAGTTCCTGGGAGTTCCTAGGAGCACCTGGGAGCCCATCGCTATGGTTGAGGTCCCAAGCTTAAAAAACGATGTGTTTAAATTGCGAGAACGAGTGGCACAGTCCATAGCTCATCCAGGCGTTTGGCCAGCATCTCCATCGAGCCACATTGTTCGAAAAATAGAAGAAGAAAGGCGCAAGTGCTGAGTGTCCTTGCTCCCAGACGCCCTAGACCGTCTCACGACGCTTTCAAACTTAGCCTTCCCCGTCGTCATCGACTGGTACTTGATTGTTGAAGTGTTTCAGATGCCCCTCAAAGAGCCCCGTTGCAAAACGGGTTTCAGCAGTCAACGTCGAGTAACTTCGTTAGCCCAGTACGTAAATATTATCTTTCAAGGACAGCAAAATGGAGAATTCAGACAACCTGCTGCTCATTTTCAGACTTACACAACTGTGAACACTTTCACCAGTTCAACGCCAGTGCAGGCTCCTTATCAGAGTGTAGTCGATTTGAAGACGACTAGACTTCGTGATCCTTCAACTTTGGTCTATTACTCGGATGTTCCTTCCACTTCGAATGCTGCAGCGATGGTATATCCATACAGGACACTCGCACATCTCAGAAGTACCGCCTATAAGTGTTTGAATATGAATTTAATAATTCATGCGATTGTCATTATGTTTTGCAGAACGCTACCAGCGGTCAATCATATACTGGTAATACAGTTCAAACGTATACTGGTGATACAGTGAGTACGGTGTCATCAAGTGGCAGTGGGTGTCTACAGGGACACAACAGCGAGTTAGTAAAGCTTCATGTATCTCATTGATAGAAAAGACCAAAGAAGACATCCTTGCAATCGCACGAATGCAGGATGATGTCGCAGAGACGCCTTAGCGCTGCCCAGGCCATCGGAACGCGAGATTCCGCTGAGTTTGGTAACGCTTTTGGTTGGCCGCTTCTGAGCAATTGTGAGTAGAGTACCTAATTAGTCGCCAAAAAAGGATTAGTCCCAAAATAAGGCAGGCTCATTGTGCATAGGATAACCCTTGAATACTACCGACCTATCGAATAAGGGGGCGAAGCAGGATGGGTCAGCGCGTTTCCACAACGGAAGCGCGCTGACCACCAGTTTGAGTCCTACGCTGTGGTTGTAACGTTATCCTCACGCGACGCCCACGCACGCCTACAAGTCTTTGATTTTCCTGAAAAAGTCTCACGGGCCGAGTCCGTCCAGTATGCCCTACTGCCTGCCTACCATCTCCTTAATCCAGCGCTATGACTTGTTTTACAATTGGCAAGCTAAGGAACACTGATGGGTCAAACAGCAGTTTATAGCCAATGTTTTTATGTTCCCGAGCAGGCTTGATCTGAGCGCATGGCCAGCCAACCAGGGCACACCACGGTTCTATGTCAAGGAAAGTCGGTTATACACGTCGCAATCCCCCTCATCTCACTTAATACGACCCCGCTCAACCTGAGTCCTGCTCTACTTCTTCACCTTAGATTCCCCAAAAGAAAATTCTTTTATCAGGCGGAAATATGCTTCGGAAGTAAAAACGATGCCTCTTCTTGCCTCCAATTGGACCGTTCCACCTACACACATTTCGATCCATCTACAAACTTGTTCGCTGTGGACTCTGGAGCGTTTGAGGGGGGAGGACTGGATTTAGCGTGGCGTCAGTGTTCTCCTCAAAAGTGGTCGCCTGTTCTGTGCCAGCTTCTGTTTCAGGGGAGCTAGGTTAGATAGGGTACACTACAGTCTTGTTCGCTGCGGACGCAGGGGCGTTTCAAGGGGAGCTAGGTTGGCACTGCGCCAGACCTAGCTCCTTTGAAACACCCCTGCGTTCGCACTGAACAAGACTGTAGTGTACCCTATGTTAAAAGCGATGTGATATAAGTGCTGTCGGAAACCTGGACATTGCAGATCCGTGCTCAGTACAAGATCCCTACTGGTGTGATTACTATGTGAGGATTTATATGAACAGCAGTATAACGCTAAGCGGATACGATAGACAGGTACTAACTAAAAAAGCTCACCACTTTCTAGCACCATAGTATCACAACGTACACCACCACACAGTACACCACTTTCTGGCGCGCTACACACGCAGTAAAAATAGAGAAGTAACCTTGAGCGGTTACAAGATCAACTTCGAAATGCGCCATGCATCGTACTCCTATTAATTGTGACGGCGTTTGGCTTTGTTTTCTGTACGGGCTGGAAGCAGGTGAGCCACCCCGAAGGAATGGTAATCCTGGTTGGCCGAGGTGTTGTTCGAGGGAATCGTCCCCAAAAGCAAGCATGCTGTAGCGGCTGTAGCGGCGCCACTTGCCACCACAGTGTTAAACCAGAAAGAACCGGCGCCTGACTCTCTGAGGGCATCGTTTCTGAGTTTTCCAGCAGAAGGTGGACCTTTCTTTAATGCTTCTAGAGTTCCTGCTGTGTAAGGAAACTGGTGTCGCAGCTGGAGGCGGAGTGGAATTTCAAATCTCTTCGGTAGAAGGCTTTTTCACCACGATGGTGAAGCAACACCCTTTTACCAATGAACTCTGAACCTCAGATCTGCTTTCTAGCCAGCGCGCCCAGTGCCATCCTCTCAAACAATATCTAGACATTTCCATTTC
>MU915848.1:2063-21550 GCA_036418165.1 Cooperia oncophora
CATCCCTTTATCTTTATTCACTTTCGATCGATCTTTTTTATTATGCACACTGCATACGCCAATGATGGGAGAAGTTGAGGCTGCGTACCGTGCGGATGAGATGCGTTTTTCCGCAAAATACGTACATTTGAGACAACTCTCATCCTGTCTTATACTGACCGAAGTTCACTTATTCCAAAACAGCGGCATCCCACTAAAAGTGCAAATGCCACCACGTCTAAATGAAGATAACTGATATTGTGGCCATCCGGCAGCGATGTGTGGAAGCATGGATCGAGCTTACTCGCGGCCGCGCTCTCAACCAGTACCATCGATTCAGGAAGGCAACCAAAGTTAAAAACGCGGGGGTGAGCTCATCCCACACCTCCTGACACTGCTCTGCTGGATTACGACGATATCAAGTGCACGTAGTCACTCTCCATCCATTGCGGGTAGAAAAGTGTAACTTCCCACCATCTCGTCCTCATTCAGGCAATAGAAATGTAGCTCACCATCAGTTATATTCAGTTGAGTACAGCGCCGTAATGTGTGAAGTGGCGGTGTCGGTATGACCCACTGAAATTCCTTCCTCTGGTTTGGCTTCCACCTGGGATTCTTTTAAGGATGCTGTAACCTGGTTCGGCTTATTCCTCTCAAAACAGAGTTGATTCCTTCGACGATCTCCTCAACCGAGATTTGCCCCTTGGAACACTACCAAATCTATAAGGTCGAGTAACAGATTCGACGAACTCAGAGTGAAGCTAACATTATATTTCTCATCTCGTCCCTCAGTGTGCGCGAGTTTCAACATCCGCATGTTCCTAGTGTGCTTATTTGCTCGATTCATCCTACACGACTCCGTGTAGGCGATATGATAAGCACGCCGTCATCACCACCTATCGCGAAGCAGACCAGCAAACTAGAGAAGCCATCACGAAGCCAACAATACCACGTGTTCGTAGAAGGTTCAACGTTTTACGATCACTCAATTCAAACACGGTATTGCAGTTATTCAACGTGCTCATGGACAGTCATGATCCCAACAAACAAAGGGCGGGTGACAGGACGTGGACTGGAGCGCTGCCAAGGCTTACCCCACCAATGACGCATCCACACTCCGCAACAATTGGAGAGAAAGACTGTTCTGGCTTACGTCCTGTCCCACGCCCTATCATTTGCAGAGATCATGGCTCTACATTGTGACAACCCAAAAGACAGCGGACGGTCACCACATTCTCTTCAAAGAGCGATTCAATCACACTTTGGCGACCATTTTGATGTAACTCGTGAGTATTTGAAGTATGTGAAGGAGCCTGAGAGTCAAATGCAGCACAGCAGTATTTCCAAGCCGATAGTGAAGCTAGCGCACTATTCGGTGCCAATATCCCGTCAAGCACCACCCTCGCTTTATAGATCTATTCCGATGAATATAATCTTTTTCATTAAAGAAGCAGTTCTGTTCGCCATCGCAGCGATTGTCCCATTTTTAAGGAGCAATGGTAAGTGACGAGGGCGCTGCGGCTGTCACGAGCCGAAGGAAAAAATGGGGACACTTCTTGTCATCTCTACTACGTTTCCCATCAGAAGATCCCAAGGCTGCACAAATCTTGAATTAATCGGAGGGCTATTCTAGTACGATCATGTTCACTCCAGTGAGCAGTGTTACTTGCGTGGGTACAATCACTACAGCACTATAAAGGCGTACTAGCTCTGTGGTTTCTTAGAACAAATTTCACGTTCACTAGAGTATACAAATAAATCCCATCAGCTTGCGCTACGAATCCATTACGAGTTTTTACGGACCGTAATAACACGTCATACCAGCCAGCGCGGCACAACGTCTAGGGAAGCACACCCCACCCGTTTTTTCTCTGTAACCTTAGACGTGTAATTATCGTTAATTTCAGGGAAGCCATCGAATAGCAAAAACGCTACAAAACTACGATCCACTGAAGTTGAAACATCACAGCAGAAACGTGCAATTCCCACCTACTTCCATTACATCCACTTATTTCCAACAGCGGTGGTTGCGTCAGACCCTAATGCTACGGTTTAGTACGTCTGGCCCGAGAACCACACCAAACCAAAGCCACAAAGCCTCCACTCCGCGACTACTTCTCCAGAGAAATATAGATAGTCTTGTGAGAAATTTGATCTCCAGATTTAGTGACCCTTAACATACAAAACACCTAACACACTCCTTATAGACACAACCCCCCACGTCAGTATAAACGGGACCGGGATATTGCAGCGGCGTTCAGCATGTCTGCGCCGCAAGTTGCATTTTAGGCGGAGCATGGAGGAATTAGCCTATCCCACGGTCCTGGATCCCCATCCCGCGCATGTTCGGATGGGGAAACCGCTACGCTTCGACAGCTAGGGGCTCGTGGGCCCCGGACATGCCAAGGAAGCATGAGCGTACTTGCGTCTTTAATGAAATTTTAATGCGTGGTGCAATGGAAGACCGTATTCATCAATGCTAGAGCACCGTCTCCTTTGTCGTTTTCACAAAGTAGGATTACCCGATACGCGATTCGAGTCCGACGTGTGGATAATCTATTCAACTCGTGTAAGTTTTGTGCTTCTACGCCCAAACTTCTAAGCCCTAGAGAAGATCCACACCGCTGCGAATGTAGTGACTCTACAAGCTAAAGAGTTGCTGCCGTTGTGTGAAACACAATTACCTTACAATCTTAGAGGTTGTCCCCTTTTCGTATTTCTTCAGTGAGGGCGAGGAGCACTGTGGTCGTGAAAAACCGAAGGTGTGCCACCTGGTGTTGCCTTTTTTAATGTTTATTTTCAGTGGTTTTGCTTGAGTCATCTGAAGACGAGATGCGCTCGCAGTCGACATGTGTGATGTCTTGCATCGTTCTCCGCGAGACCAACCTCCGTCGTCACCTTCGCCTTCTTGTTCTATATTATTTGTCTCTGTTCTCCCGCCTGCGCGATAATTCCTCACATCCCTGAACACTTACTCAACCATAATCTCTCCGATGTTTTTTTTTGGTCCTTTCATCACTTTTTAGTCAACTAGCATCACAGATTTCATAGTTGAGCCCCAAAGCCTACGAATTGTAATGGCGAAATGTGTCTTCCGAACCCCTTTAAATTCTTTTTTTTCTTGCTACTGTTCGGCACCTCCATGACCTGAAACTTGACTTGATTAGTGAATCAACAGAGAAAAGGGTGCGGAAAATCTCGAGTACAAAAAGCAATACATAAACTGTGAGGGATTATGTGATCTCTCCGCCCCGGCTGTCTCTATGAAGTGAGCCACTCACTAGGTAGTCTAAAAAGCAGTGCACTGAATCGGAGCTCCCTCGTATCACAACACCCTTTCTGTCCCCTGAATGAACTAAACCGCCGCGTACTATCATTGTCGTAACGCAGATCGGCCACGTAAACATCCTTTGTGTGCCTTGAAAGACGGCATCACATGGTATCGCCACCGCCAGCAACACAATGACCCCACGCGTGTGTGGCGGGACTTCCCAGGGCGTACGACAAGCCCTGATCACTTTGATCAAATGTTCGATCTAATGCTAAAGCAACTCATTTAGTACAACTTCACTTTACAACTAGCAAGATACATTTCCAACGTTATGCTCTCGCTTTGGAAGAAAATCTGGAATTACCACCCACGTGTTATTCTTTTGGAACAAGACAGTGATAAGTCCCGCGCTGGTGGGCGTGGTCAGCGATGCCGCCTGCCACACGCAGCGGCCCAGCGAGCGTGATAACAAGCTCTCAGCACATTTGATGTTTCGAGGTGTTTTAGAGATTCGCCTTGAAATGGGGTGATATTTGCGTCCACTGAGTCAAAAGCACCCTAGGCGACAAAATACCAGCCAATCTTACCCACGGAGAAATTTCAGTTCAAATTTTAGGTCAAATTTGATGGCCGGGCAGTTAACGGTTATTAGGTTTTTAGGTATTGATATTACCACAAAGCAACATTTTGACACCATGACGAGCCGAACTGCGACTCCACTCTCTCCTTTTTTGGTGCCCGTGCAACAAGTAGAAAAAAATGTCGAGGCCGAATTTCTGAGAAACTTACCCGTGATAACTGAATCTAACAATACCGCATTGTGCTGAGACCATACCTCCCCCTCTTTCGCGACACTATCTATTCCTAATCCATCTTTATAAGATTATTAGGCACTATTTACCCTTTACTGCCCCAATCTTCTAAAAACAGGCCAGTTTCTGACCGACTTTTTTCTGCGTTGGTAGAACTGGCTAAAAATTTGTTTCCCTGAGATAGTTTGACCTCCTGAACACGAATATCACATCCGCTCGACCCGATACCTCCTGGCGCCCGCGCTACAGGCGCTGGCGCCAGAATACCCCAAGTCACCGGCGCCTGTGGCGCGGGCGCCAGGAAGTTTCGGGCTAAGCGAATGTGATATTCGTATTCAGGAGGTCAAACTACCCCAGGAGACAACATTTGAGCCAAATCTGTCCACGGAGAAAAAAGTCGGTCAAAAACTGGCTCAATTCTGGATGGTTGGGGCAGTAAAGGGTAAATAGTGCCGATTAATATATTATCGATTATTCCGAATCCCTTTCTTACAACAATCCCGTTCTTATGAGCCATTAGAAGGTTAAACAGAAAAAGAGGAACAATTTCCACTCTCGACCTTGAAATCTGAAGATTTTCTGAAAGAGCGTAACACGGTACGATTAGTGCACGGCTGGTCATAGCTTCGCTGAAGCGAAAACACAAATGTGACCTCGCAAAGTTACACAAAAACTTGCGTCCTCGCGCTTTTTTCTGCCCGAAATCAAACTTCGAACACGCCATTAATAACAAATCGCCTGCTGAAACGATGAGAACCGTTATCCTTGAGATTTCCAGTGAAGCGTCGAAAACCGAGGGAACCAGCCGAATGTCACGAAGATTCTTCAACGCACTGAAAGCACAACGTAGAAGTCAGCGATGAGAAATGCAGATCCATAACATCATCTAAATTAAGTATTAAGAATGATTTAAACAATACAATATTGTTTAGCAAGGCAAGAAACTTCATTAACACGCACAAGCCTCAAAAAATGTACAAATGGCGTAATTATCAATCAATAAAGCATAAGTGACAATGAAACCGTCGTTCCACTGGTAATAATACACACGGAAGGAAATCTTGACAAAACTCGTGTTAAAAATAATACCGTAACTCTAAAGAACTATTCAGAATATAAACTCACTGAAAAGCTAGCAAAAACTAGGAACAGTAGGGAAACTAGATGACACAATGACAAAAATTGCTGATTTCCCAGAGGTAATAGGGAAAATGGCAGATGAAACGTATGCGAATAACCGTATTGGGCCATTCGTCAGTCTCCTTTGAACAGTGCCCAAACACGGGGAGACTCCACATAACCTGAAACAAGCAATAGATCACTGACGATAGCCGAGAGTTATTACTAAGAAGTACCAAAGAGTGTAAAAGGGACCAAGCGGTATAAACCAATCTAAAACAATATTACAACTAGATACATAATATTCTTTATTCTTTTCAACGCCCAAGATAAGCAGAATTAGTGACGCATTGAAATGCAAAATCACAGGAAATTTTCTTTCAGTTTTCATGTCCGCAATCTTCCGCCGTTTTCCTAACGGGACCTCCAAATGCCGTATTCCGACTTCAACTTGTGTAATGCATAAAGCTAAAGCTGAAAATGTCAGAATACCTTCAAAATCAATGTATCAAATGATTAACATCTCCACCCGAAACCAAAGCTTAATAAACGTGCTGTGTATTGCAGTTCGATAGCAACAAAGGCGCATAATTGCAATGCTCTATGCGTAAATGAGCTATCGGCAGAGGGAAAGCTAAGGGACCAAAACAGCAATAAAGTAATGTTTTGTATACCAGTATACGTGTCGCTAGTGAGATAGCCACCATGTTTCGACAATGTGTGATTTTTGATTTCAGCCCATTCTCCAAAGCTTTCCTGGCAAATGGAGCAGAGATATCCATGATCCTCCTGGAAAAATCAATATCATGCTGTATGATGTGATATTTGCATACGCTAATCACCTGACTTCGTACCAAGTTTGGCCGTGTTACGACAAACCTGCGATCACACTAGATTCATTTTCATCACAGTTCTCATCTTTGGGCTGCGTTCATACAATGCGCTTCGAGCGTACGCCACCGTTTTGGGCGTTTCGCGGACCGTTTTGAACTTTTTGTGGGCGGTCGCTAAATATGCTGGTGTACGCGCAAAACCCTACACAACGTACGACCGCAGCCTTGTACCTTCACGGTCTGCAGCACGTTGAGTAGTAGTTAAACCTTATCAATGTGCCCCGAGGAAGAAAACCTGGCGAGTCAAACGCAAGAACTATCATATCTGTCTCAGCTCCACATCGTTGGGCGCCTATGGGGAATTTGCTCCCACGAAGACATCGAATAAGTGATTAATGTCTACGCGGCTATTCACTAACCTACTGAAGGTATACCGGTGGGGATTCCGCAAGGAAGAAGGAAAACGAACGACGGCTTTTTTCTTACGATATGACTTACAAACGGGGCAAATGAATGCCTGCGACAAAATTTTAGCTTTCTTTCATCGCCTATCGCTCTATATCCATCATGTACGCCTGCAGCAACGTTCAGCTCAGCTACACGACAATCTTTAAGTGGAGCTCTGAGAACCAGCGACGGCAACGCAATTCTTTTACTGCATAAGAAACAAGTTACGATTTGTAACAAATTTAGAAATAGAAAGTTAGCCCATCAACTGGCCAAACCGAACCGAAAGCATTTCTTAAAGACAGCTCCCGCGATAAAAGTGTCAAGGATAATTGCTGATCAATTATGAAACAGTAGCTGATAAGTAATTCCTCAATGAAGGAAAAAAGAAACAAGAGCCCTCAAGAACACCATAAACAAAATCGCGACCTGACAGTCACACCTCCCTGCGGTCTCTGTGCAAGCCCTGGCTCACAAATCACTTTGTCACATCTCCCAGTAGTGGATATCATCGAATGCGAAGAAAAGAAAACAAAAAACAACAGAAACATAGAGGAAAAACTCTTGAAAAGAAAAGGAAACATTTAAAAAGCCGGCGTCCGAACTTAGGGTTACGGTAGCGAGCATGTTTTAGTGTAGTGAAGTGCGTCGAGCTTTTGCACCACAGAAATTGCATCATTCGTGATTTTTACGCGTTTTACCTTACGAGATGGGTTGCTGTTGACTGTACGTGCTCCCAATGAATAAAATGTGATGAAGGAGAGCAGAATTATTTACGAGCACGAGCGCGGTCAGCAAAAAATACATGCAGTTCCGATTAATGACTGCCGTCCCAACAAGGAACAGCGGCTCTCCGTCAGAGGGCAGCTAGCTAGTGAGGCGGTCCAACTGAGCAGGCGTTAGAACTAGAACTTTGAGCGGTTCTAGCTCGCTCTCGCTCGCTGAGGAGTCGCGAGAGTGAGATAGTATCTAGCTTGGGGGCTGAACTACCTGCCCAAGGAAGGACGACCATGTACTACTTGAGCGCGGGGGCTGTCTTTAAATCAAACCACTAAGAACGCGTCTGGCTAGAAAACGCCTTGAGCAACAGCGTACGAAAGCGATGGGAAGTCGACATTTAGCGTCTCGTCTTCCACTATGTTAGCATTTGAGAACAAAATCACACACCTTTTTATGGTTTTCCATTTGAATATACCGATTACACCGAAAATCGCAAATTTTGCACTCGAACTTTATTATACCCGTATGAATTCGCTCGTGCGTCATTACCTGCAAAAGTTAAGAATTTTCGTAGCGACGGACAAACTGCAATGCTTGGATTGATCAAACAGGAAGTAAAACTCAGCTTACCGAAACTTCGCTTGTAAAGAGTTCCTCGCAAAAGTGACATGCATATGTTTTTACAAATATGTGAGACATCTTCTTGTGTTTTCTGAAAACTTACGAGTCTCACTCAAAGGTTCATCATTCAATTTATTCAGAATATTGTCGTTTCACACAAACCGAACCTCAACTTTCTTGGAGTCAAAAACTTCTGATTGCACTCATTGCATTTGAAGCCCGAATTCGCGCCACGATGGAACTTAGCACGATGATTGTTGAAGCGTTGCTCAGTGCACATATTTTGAATAGGGGAGCATTCGAAACACAACCACGTCTTAAAGAGAGCTCTGAGACCAGTCATGAAAGTTAAAGACAACTGAGACAGATAAAATGATTTGTCTCTCTATGGCCACTAAGGTTTGTCATGGTAGAAAATGACGGAAGGACACGCGGTACCTACCGATCTGTGATATTAAACACCCCCCCCCCGAATATTATCAAGTGTTACTCCCTCAGACCAAGTACACTTTGCGATTTCCGGAGGAACGGCTACTCCATTCTCATGAAACCAAAGGGGTGATCCCTTAATAACTTGCTAATGACTAGCACTGGAAGAAAAGAGCAATCTTCCTACAATGTCTGTAAGTGACAGGAGGCCACACAGAAAAGAAGAAAACCTGCAAGTGAAAAGGGAAAACACTGCAGGTACTACAACATCAACGCAACACTTACCATATCACATTCATGTTCCGGGAGATGGCTCTTGTCTGGGAGACACTTGAAGCAATCAAGACACTGCACAAACTCGACGGACTCTGGATGCTTCTTAACGAAGTGCTTTTTCAGGGACACTTCATTTCTGAACCTTTTGTCACAAAACGGACACTGCGGTGAAACCTAAAATAACATAAATGGGTGAGCAAACCGTAAACCTCAAACAAAGCCACTGAGCAGAATTTCAGACTTTTTTACGGAAGGACCGCTTTGGTTGACGAAGATAGCCATTTGCATCAAACCTTGCCACAATGCCATTTGAGAGCTCACCAGGCAGAGGAATACTGAAAAAAAATCGTAAAGAAAGATAAAACGATGAAGTCTTCGCCGTTAATCAATCCCTTGTGGGATGCGGCACGCATTCTACTTCCATTCAGAATCGTAGTGGCTTATTGAATGCGATGTGGCCTATGCTGAATTGCGGGAGCCTGTCGATGTACAAGTTTGTGTTCGCGAATCTGGTACCAATTTACTGTATCTAACAATAACAGCTTAAAACTTGTATCCGGAGTGTTGGTCTGGGCGGTGTCCTCCCAGAACAATCTGACACCAATTAACTGTGTCCGGAGTGTTAGCCTCGGCGGTAGCCAAGAAAGAGGAAAGCAGTCTTGATCGCAGCTATATATTTCAGAGCAGTAATCTAAGGTGGAAATGGTGCAGAGGAAAGTGGCACTCTTTCCGTGCGCAAGGCCCTGAGATAAGATCCCTGATGCGCTTCCATATGATGGGAAAACCATGCTTTCTACTTTCCGAACACGGTAAGATGGAACCAGATCTGTTTGCGAGGAGAAAACTTTGATCCGTAGATCGGCTGTTCTCAGCAAGTCATAGTATAGGCTCTATAACCTACGAAATTTCCCTAGGATGCCAAATGGAAGTAGAATGGAGTAGAAAGGGATTGACAAGTGGCCAAAGATTTATATTTTTCTTTTCATCAGTCCTTACCTTTTCACATCAACTACATAACTGTTCGATTCTATTTCAGACTGAGGAGGAATGAAGCCGCCCGACGTTAACTCGTCGATTCGATTTCGCTCCAACTCTTCCTCCCTGGAAAGGGAACAATCAAGCTACTCACTTCAACTTTAATCAACATGCATCTTGTGAAATGCAACAGAGATGAACTGTACCTTTGCCGCTGAACTTCAAGTTCCTCTTGGAAAATATATTCGAGATACTCTACATGATGCCTGTCGCGTAAGTGACGCTCCAGAAGATTTCTTTGTCCAAAACGGTTGTTGCAGACCTTGAAAAATAACCGTTTCCAATTTTCTTTCAACCTTAGCAATCGGAGTCATACCTTGCAACGAATCATTTTGCTGCGCACTAGTTTGCGTATTTCTGCTGGATCCGTTGGCCTAGGAGGAAGCGGTGGCAAGTCCAGATCTATTGTAGATTGCACTGAAGCAGGTATCACAACAGCACCTCCACCTAGAACAATTACTCCTCTGAATAACAGTTGACGATTCTATCAAAATGAATCAAATAATCAGAACAAACAGCTCACCAAAACTGCTCCTAATTCGTCGTCGTGGCTGAGAAATTGGGACTCCTCTGGCATCCAGGACGATCCTCTCCTTTGCAGGACTGTCATGTTTACCATCACCTCGCAGTAACGACAGCGTTCTGCCTACACCATCAAGGGCTGCACGCTGAACATCCACGATTTCATGCGTTAAACAGCAGTGGAATTTAGACGCTCCATGACCTTTCTGGCTTATTTCAAAATTCTACGCTATTGTTGCTTTCGGGTTAACAGAACCTCGACCTCATGCAGTAATGAAAGAACTTCTCACGATCGGGAAGGTAAACATCTTTCAAGGACTGCTCCTCTCGCACCACTTCACGAAAAAACCCATGATCCACACAGTCGAAACTTCATCGAAGCGAAATAAAGCAAAGAGTCACAGTTGGTGCAGTGCACGACTTCCCTGGAGATCTCCTATCTCAGGAACTTACCACTACTCAAAAACTACAGCTCTGGCAAAATGACACTAGCTTTCAGATTACTTTTTTAACAAAGACACGTATGTGCACAACAGGTGATAGAGATCAGCGATCAGGACACCGTATCCTTGGGAGAACGCCATCAGGGGGAGGGTCGTATGTGGTCGCTGAGGATAGCCCTTCATTAGTTGTTGGCACCGCAGAACAACCAATAGTCGAAATTAGTGGTTAACTGATAATGGCCTCCCCCTCCTTTTCGCTCGATGGTAGTTTTTTTGAGAAAACCCGAAAATTTTTCAAAATTTCTGGGATGGCGGGTTGGATAGAGGAGTCCTGGATTTTTTTTTCTGGGGGGTGGGGGAGGAGCCGTACTGACACCTCCTGTTCGCTTTCCTGATGCTGTATCCTGCCACCAATTCAGTCGCGCGACTCGAACAAGTAAATCTCGAAGTATGAACGCATACTGAGCGCCTTTTCACCGAACTCGCAAATTCCGCAGATCAGTACTCGGGTCTAAGTTACGTCACAGAAGTATAGGAGAACCGAAAGAAAGTGTAGGTACCGATGGAAGAATGGCGGAGTCGACATCTCCACCTAATCCTCGCGGCTTCCCTCCTCTCCTAGCGAGAGACCGTAGTCAGCCGATTCCAATAAAAACTTCTGGCGATCAATCTTCTATCTACTCATCTCCTATTTTTCTAAACTGCCAGACACTTTCCCGAGGAGAGCATTCTGCCGGCTAACAGATTCTCCCCTTTCACAAACTATGAACCCACCTTTACCGCAGCCTAAGAGGTGTGAAAAGTCAGGAATGTCTACTAAGACGTGGTTTTCAACCAGCCAACCAGCCATTTAATCATTTAAGAAGCACTGCCATAAAATTGTTTACGTGACAACTAAATCTTTTGGTGGGGGTCCTGCCACGATAGGCCAGAGCGCAGAGCAATAAGGGACTGCTACTGCCAAGGCATCGTGAGGTACAAAAAACACGATGCGAGCCAGGAGATGAGTTTTTCGAGGGGAGGGGACACCGGGGTGGATGAGCCACTTAGTATGCGTGAAAAGTTGGAATGTGAAAGGTAAAAAAGCCATAAATCGCCATTCAGGAAAGAGAGCGCAGAGAAAATCAGAAAGTTGGCGCCATTGAGTTGAAGGAATTGAGTTTTAGTTGTCCGTAGACCCATAAGATTCACACTACCTCAGGTTCCTCACGAGCCAGTCGCCTCTCTTCATCTCTCTTCTCTTTGGCCTGTTGAACCATCTCAGCCAATTTAGCCAACTCATCTTGACACCGCGTTAAGCTCTGAGTTTTCTGGAAAAAATATGGTACAAAATGCGAGCATATGATTACAAAAAGCAATGAGAATAATATACATCTGCGCTGTCATCATTAGTTGTCTGGTCCATGTCAACTCCAGGAAGGTCATCAACAGAAATTACTGAAACTGAACCAATAAATTCAACATGGCTGTTAATGCTTGAAATTAGGTATTTTAGTGCTACCGTCCTATTTATTTAGTTGAATTAATGCAACGAATTATCACGGTGCTTTGAAGAAGTAAGTTCACCACATGACAATATAGAGGAAAAAAAAACGAAAACAAAAAATAACGCGAAAAATCACTAGTGAAAAATAGATGCAATTGTATTATAAACGTAAATGAAATGTAAATATGAATATAAACATATGAAGGGCAGCTCAGGTGATAATTACCAGCATGGAGAGGGGGGGGGGGGACAGTTGGAATGGCGGTGATAGCGGAAGGCAAGGGGATGAACTTTACAAACCGCTGGTGGGGATGCAGATCTGAATAGCAACTTAATAAGTCCATCCTGCTGTTTATATGAGGCGCCACTATATTAGCTGAACGGGTCCGCGGAGAGAATGAAAGTCCAGCGCCACAAGGATAAGACCGTGTTCAGACCTCGCGATCGGATCGCTCGACTGGATCGGGTTAAGATCCAATCACTCGAGCGATCCGCTCTGAAGTCCGAACGCGGTCTAAGGAACGGGAAGGATCAACATATTTCCTATATTACTGAAAGTGCACATTTTTTGTTCTGGGCACACCTGTGAATTGACTGCCAATGAAGTATACCACTCACAAGCAGATGGATCGGTCTGAGAATTATTCCCAGGTATGATACTCGCATCAGGCACATCTGTAGGAGAAATTGACGAGTTTGCACCAAGTGATGCTACGGAGGCAGTGGATGCAGATGGACATGCTAAACAATAACTATTATAAGCGCAGTAACCGTCCAAGACTAGAAAACTACGACCAAAGATATAGAAAATATACATTGAAGGTTATTACACTACAATACAGCAAATTGAACTCACGAGAAATCTGAGACAGAACATCTAAATTGAGAATCGGAGGCGGTGGGTTATTCCTGTAGAACTCGAAATCCATCATCTTGCCCATGAAAGGCGACGATGTTTACTCGAGCTAAACGTCAGGATCAAATTGAAGAAAAACACCATGTGGTTTTTTAAAATGCGATCCTCGAGAAATCAAAATTGCGTGAGTTCATCACACTGAACGTCGCCACAAGGGGTTTGATAGTGTGTGCGACAATCTAAACCTTGTCAAATCTGTAGAACGAACATTCTGAAAACAACAATTCAAAATCGCAGTAAGTGTAGCAGCGCTTTCATACTTAACGATCCGATCGCTCGGACACGCGAGCGATCAAATCGCGAGGTATGAACGCGCTCATACATAATTCACGATCCGGTCGAGTTCCTAGAAAGTCTGGGAGCGCGTTCAGACTTCGCGATCGTGCGATTAGATCGCACAATCCGATCGAGCGATCCTAGTCGAGCGATCCAATCGCACAATTGAAGTCTGAACGCGCTCCGAAGGCCCCACTGCTACACTCTAGTTGAGCTAGCATTAGGGCTTCAAGGGTGGGGTCCCCTTGTCTATCTACTGGAGAGGGCGAATTGTCGTGTTCTCGCAAGAAAATACCCGCCCTAATTTGTCTTAATATCTCTAGCCTACGTGCTCCTCCCCGGGTTTTCTTTGTTCCTTTTCCATCCGTTTTTTCTTTTTCGATTCTGCCACAAGCTATGCATGTTGTCCTCTAGAGTTTTTTTTTGTGTTGTGCGGGCCACCATTGGGGTCAGTAGAAAGAAATGTCCTAGCGAACGCTTGATAATCCAGCGTCATCAGTTTTAAGACTGAAGTGGGGTTTATGCAGGATTTGACACACGCAATACCACTGCGGTAGGCTGGCGGGAAAGTAGTCGTAGTTCGAAGCATTTCGCTTGCAAATCCAGAACTGGAAGAAACAAATTCATTCGAATAGGAACTGTAAGGAAGAATGGAGTACAGATAACAGTAAACAAGTTTCCGAATCCCATCGATCAGACATCTGGAGTTCCAGAAGCTGATACAGCTTGTTCGACCCTTTTTTTATTTCTGAACCTATCCTTCAGGAAACGACGAAACGGAAGGCTATCGCAGAGGGACACCACAAAGCAGCGCTTTCTGCGCTCCTCTTCAAACCAACACTTAATTTATGAGCTGCGCATTTTCTGCTACTCTATCCTTCGATGCGGTCTAAATTTAACCCTGGTGGGCAAAAAAATAGTTTCTTTGCAAGTTGGTGAAGAGAAAATAGTGGTTCCCTTTCTCAACTACGTTAGCACCCACAGGTACTTGGAAACTGGAAAGCGGAGGAAAACTGGCGAGGAGGCCGGGGAAATCCATAGCGGGATGGCTCAATTTCCTAGACAGTTTTAGCACAAGTGTCCGGAAATGTTCTTCATCTATTTTTTAAACACGACATTTCCACTCAAAATTGAAATGGTCATAAGGTATAAATGAAAAAGAAGTGCATATATCAATCACAAGCTAAACGCCTGAATCGCTGACGCAATACATCGGTTTCGATTACCGATCCCAACCTAATAATTGTCAGCCTTTAAAAGAGCGTCTAAGATGGTGTTCTTGTCGAATAACGGGCATTGTGATCAACGTGAAGCTTGATGCAACAAAATATTCGCTTAAAGTTTGAGAATCACATAGCAAACCAGCTGACGCAAATGTACGCAACCACGGAGGTGAATTTGCACCCGTGCAGCAACCAAACACTACAAAAGGGCAATTTCATCCTCTCTTCGAGAGTAAGAATCATATTTGCGAACGCAAAACTAAAACTTTGCAAAGATGTAGAAGATCAAGAAGTTTCGGGTCACCATTTGCGCGATTTCGAAAGTTGCGGGAATCCACTGTTACTTTTACGTTTGAGAAGGCCGAACTTCGCTCCAGGAGCACTAGCTACACACAGAATTCGCACAACGAATCGCACTGCGTTTATTTGTTTCATTTTCCGGTGCTAGAACGTTTGTGTATTTGAGAGAAATGCTGACGTCAGTGAAATATCAACTTGAAAAGGCCCGAAATGAAATGTGTATTAGTACGAGCGCAATTACGTGCTCTAAATCCCATGGTTCAGGTCCGAGACCTCTTCCAAGATAGTTGTTACCATTTAAAGCAATTTGTAGCGATAAATAGTGATTGGTGGTGATGGCTTCTACATCTAATGCGAAAGACTAGTCACTTCCCTGCAAAAAACAACCTATGAAATGGATCCACCTACGATAACCTCTCAAGGTCAGTGGAGTCTTTGTCCAGTCCGCGCCGAAATTTGCGCGAAACCTCTCAAAATTGCGCTATCTGTCCATTTATTCGTACTTCTGCATGTCCTGTAGAAATTACCTAGGCAATGTGAGGATGAGATGAGTTCCCTTGAATTTAGCAGTTTCAGTCCAACTGTATATCTGCTATTTGTGTGATGTGTTGACACTCTCAGATTAAGTAGCCGCATTTGCTGTTTCTTATTTTAGAGCGAGGATTTAGGCTCTACTCCAAGACGGTGAGGCCCTTGGTGCAATAGTTCGTCCAATTACGGTGTCACAATTTTACACAAGCAGCTCTTCAAAGCCGCGAAATGTCACGAGCTTGATTTTTTTTGTTCTTTCTCGAGTGTTTTCTTTTTTCTTGGACGGCATTTGGTGCAAGAGGGTACGAAGAACGGTTACCATTGGAGTTTTTACACCTGTTTGGTTTGCAATAGTTTCTTTTGCCAGATCATGTCAGGGTCTCTTTTTGGTGAGATCTGCAAACTCTTGTAAAGCTGCTCTAGTTGCAGGAATTTACAGGTCTTCACAAGGTGTTTGTGCCCCTACCAAGCCCAAACGCCTCAGCCCCATTTTTGCTTACCATTCCTACTTTCACAACTAGACTCATTGTTCATAACTAGTGGCTATTCCCTCTGTTATTTGTTTGTCATATGAACAGTGAATGAGTTTGTAATTTGTTTCCGAAAGTGGGTCAGAACGGCAGACTACGTGCATGACGTCCATTTGTCACTCTGTGTACTGGAAGTTATCCATTCGGAGTAACCGGATTTGGCTATTTATGGTGTACTGTAGATATAACTGGTTCAAGTTTAGGTGCAACACAATAGCAAATCTAAACGACGCAGTTCAGGCAATTTGCGAGCTCCTGTGAAGCTGCAGAATGCCACGAGTTCCACTTCTGAATCGTTTTTTTTTGCACCAAGGAACTGGTTCATAGACCCTGAAGCTAGGGCACGTCCTGTCGTTGAAAGACAACGTTCCAAAATACGCCCCCCCCCTCCCTAAAAATATTCCTCTGTGGTGCGCCCCACCCCCTCCGCCATTCTTCCTAACTTCTTTCTACACTCACAACTTTACGAGTTTTTCCAAAAGTTCTCATCGAGCTGGCGGGCATGTGCAGCGCCAAGGAAAAGGGGAAAACCAAGAAAAACAGCCGAAACATAGTTCTTAAACTTCTCTCAAATGCGAATACAACCCACCCCTCGCTCCACCGTCCAGAACGAACCAACTAGCTAAGGATCTCTAAAGTACAACGTGCCCTGCCCAGGGCTCCTTCCAGTGCGGTTGGGCAAGAGTTCTCATCCCTGACGCAGGCACCGTTATCTCGTTCCAGCTGTGAAAACGTATGAAACGTATGAAAAAACCATTAAGTTTTTTGGAGCTGAAAGCCATTTCGTGGCTGAAAGAAATGATCTAGCAAGGCACGTGCCATTTGGGACTTTGCAAAATGGCCCTCTAACTGAGATTGACCATGAGCCCCACTCCGCCTCTCATAGAACATCCGAAGTGCTCAAAACGTTCTCTGATCAGTCATCATCAGACTTTTCGATATATGACATCGATAAAGATCGTTCACACTTGCTGTAAAGACTCCTAGGCATGGACGATTAGATTCGGCAGCTCTCAGCTTCGCGATGCGCTCCGCTGTCTAACTGCGGCGTCAATGCAGCTACCATCACCAGTAGCGCTCCAGTGTACAGCGGAACTCATCCGAATCGCAGTACCGCGGCGGCTACTGTTTGAGAGGTCTATGGCCAGCAGCTTAACTTCGCGAGCGGCGCTGGCGACTGCGCCCGGTTCGGAAGCATGGAGCAAACCAGCACGGCGACAAAAACATGTGCATAGATCGCGTACGCAACGCGCGACCGAAGCGCTGCTGTCGCAAAGTCTGAACGCTGCCTATGGGACAATAGGAGGGTACACGTTGCATGATCACACTGTCTGCGCCCTCCTGTTCTTCTGTACTCCACCATAACACTTGCGTCTGGCGCTGATCGATACCAAATAGTTGTCATTAGGCAACGCCTTGCCTCGTTTTCTTCCATACTTTCCAAAGATCAGTTCGGGCCCGGGTCGTTACTTGTCTGTGGCTGCGTTTCCGTCCAATGCATTAGAGCGCTGTTGCAAATGTAGCGCGTCGACGCGCATCATCGCTAAGTCTGAAGGCTGCATACAATGCAGCGTACCGAGACACAGGCCAAGCAATTGTATTGACCGATAGAAACAACACTGAATGATTGGAATGTCATTCCTACCCAGAATGTGTTACGCCTATGTGGTTCTGCTTCAATACTAGGGGCGTTCAGTCTGCTGAAGAAATAAATGTGGCAGCCCTGGATGATCCTCCGAGATGACCAGCTGAATCGGGTCCATGATCCTATCCGCCTTCCACAGAGATTAAGCATCTCGTGATCAGTCAACTCAATATCGCACTTAGCAGTGTTTGGATGAACTTCGTTTTCTATTGGCATAGATGTTGTCCGGTGAACCATTTGTATCTCTCCCTAGCTCCCCCCCCTCATTTTTTTGTCACCATTTTGTTCATTTCTAGTCTCAGCCGTTTTTGATGTTTTATTGAGCTAGTTGTGCAGTTCAATGAGGAATTCCGTATTAATACCTTCTATTTCTTTCTTTCACGAGTTCAACTGTTATGCGTTTTACCTCGCCCGTCGAAGTCAGCGCATTAATGCGCGGCAGTCGTATTCGATGGCGCGAGTGAAAGAAAACCTTCGGATTATGCCGGTGTACGCCCCATTTAGAAATCTCGGCGCGCAATGACCTTGGAACAAGCGATCGTAAGTGACGTCTTTGATGGTTTTTATTTCACTTTATTTTCTTCATTTTGGCAGTGTTCGGACGATTCCACGCTTCGATTTGCTCGCAGACATTCTTAGCAGCCACAACTTCCACTTCGATTTGCTCGCAGACATTCTTAGCAGCTTCTTCCGAATTAAATGATCTACAGTTGATATCGTCGCAAATGGTCGGAGCGGTGTAAAGAAGCACTGAAGAGCCCACCCGCGGCCCGTCGCGCCACTGATTGTTCTTTTCCTGAATCGATCACTAGCCGATCACTATTGGTCGAATGAGCTGTCTGGGGCGGGCTCATTCCGCCCTTCTCGGTTGCACTCCTATTTATATGCTTTTGGTTCCGTAGCGCCAGCCAGAAGAAGGTATGCAGCTCCATCCTTTGGTGTAATGTAGAAATTATGTTCTCTGGGATTTGGTGTTCTGAAGGAGCAGGGGCAGAGTCCTCCTAGTATGGGCCTAGGTTCGGGTGGTACTGGGAATTAACGGACCAGTCATGGAGTCGGCATGAGTGTTGTTCTCATAAAGAATTCCACTTTTCACCTTGGACACGAGAACGTCCTGCCTATGCCGTCCTTTTCTGAGAAAGTCAGGGTGCTGCTGTAATGAGTTCTGCAACTCAAGCGATTACCAATCTCTCAGTAGCACAGTACATTGGAATAACCACCATGTTTCTGAGCCCTATTTAAGTGTTGGCGGTGCACGCCTTCGGGGGGGGGGGGGAGGAGGAGCGGATTAGAGACACTTCGTTAGTTCGCTAGTTTCTTCAGTTTCCTTAATTTGATGAGACATGTGGCCTCCTTTAAAGCTGCGAAATGAAACAAGTTTTGCCTGGCAGTTTCAATAGGGCCTGCTAGCTCTTGCAAACTTGAGAAGTGTTATGGCTTCTCTATGCATGGCTGATTCACAAGAGTTCGTGAATATTTTCGAAATGGGAACTGTCAAGATGCCCTCTCCCCCAATAAGGCAAACTGCTCGTGATTGTTGTCCAAACCCTCGTGTCACGATCTGAACGTAATCATAACCTATGGCGCAGGAGTCTTTATACGAGGTGACTGGACAGATGTGATGAGGTTAAATCCAATAGCTCGTTCCGCTTTACCGAGTCTTCGCCTCACCTTCCTCCAAAAGTACTGTCTGGGACTGATGCAAAGGTAAAACCGTCTTCCTTGCATTGGCCTCCATTTTGTACTTGGCAGCTGTATTCTTGATTGAGGGGTGTTGATCTGTATAGGCTCTCAGCTGGTTGATCTACAGCTCGTGTCACGTTTTTATGACCAAAGTTCCTACACCTGGTCACAAATTAACGACGATAGTCCGACTCGGAGCAGAGAAAATGGTATTTCAACGGTATCCGGACAGCCTAATAAACTGAAGCTACGAAATGTGATTTGTTTAAAACCTGGTGGATAAAAAGGATAGTTAGGGAAGTCTCCCCATTAATGAGCACTTTTTCTGATGGGGCACACAGTCTACCTCCACTCAAAATCGTAATGACTGTGTGCGATGCGAACCGGGTG